>JAJIBD010031760.1:0-206737 GCA_021461705.1 Cryptotis parvus
AAAAAGCCCCAAACAAAAAAATTTTGCTGAGTCTTTTTACTTTTTTACTTTTTCTTTTCTGCCTTCCCTTCTCTTCAGTGGGCTGACATTTGGCATCCACCTTCCCCTACTAAGACATGGGTCAGAAATGAACTCTTGCTTTAAGAGGCTCCTTGCCTTGAAGTAGTTTCCTACTGTCAAACAATCTAGGAGCCACCTCCAGAAATAAACACTCTTGACTCCACTGTGCCAACACTTACTTCTAACTGTATTTCTGAAGTGGTCGTCACTGAAAATGTGCACCTCCTTAGGAACACTTCATGGAAATTGGGGCCAGGGAAATTGTGCTCTAAGACAGTGGCTGAGGCTTTCCAGAGTGAGGGACGTGGTTAGAATGTTTGGAGGGGCTGTGGGTCTGCAGCACTTTCCATTAACTAGTGACTAAGCTTGTCACTGAGTGCAGTGTCTGACTCAAAGCCTATGTTCTGTGCCTTCGAGGGTTCTCCTTTCTTACTGCCCTTCCATTCTTGACAGGTGGAAGAAAAGCATGGTTTTTATGATACTAAAGCCCAGAATAAGATTGAGAAGAATGAGGGGATGAAGGTATGGAGAGAGCGGAGCAGTCTCTTCCTCTGGCCAGGCCCTCTGTGGTCTTGCCTGGAGGTCTGAGTTCTCAGAATCCCTGGAGTTGACAGTGTCACCAAAGGAGCCCCCTGCAGGCTGCGGGTCCCAGTCTATGGTTCAGAGCAGTGTTCCCTCTCCCAGAGGTAGAAGAGGCTGCATGGACACAACCCAGATGTGTTCAGCTCTGAATCTTTCCAACATGGCACGAGAGAAAGGACCTAGGGATTTGCTTCAGAACAGAAGACAGTTTTTTTGACTGCCACTCAGATATTGTGTGTGGGGCACTGTCTTCCCCTGCCTCTTGTCAGGAATGCACAGTGCAGGAAAGGCAGACGGTCCATCCCACCCAGCTCTAGGATTTTGTGTGTTTTTTTTTATTTGTGGGAGGGAAATGATCTCTCTCAGACTTAGGGAAAAAAACCCAGACCCAAATGATGTCCTTGCTTCTTTGAAAAGTCATAGACATGTTTGGGTGCTTGAAGCGTGTGGACTGAGAAGTTTAATTTCTCTTGTGTCCACAGCTTATCCCTTGCTCTCTCAGGCTCTAGGCAATGTTCCTCCCCTTGAGAGAGAGGAGCAAGAGAGGGAGAGAGAAAGGAGAGAGGGAGAGAGGGAGAGAGAAGGGAGAAGGAAAAGTGCTGACTATAGAGGCAGGCTGAGGGAGGTGGGAGGGAATGTGGGGACATTGGTGGTGGGAATGGGGCACTGGTGTAGGTACGGGTGCTGAAATACAATTATGAACATCTTTGCAATTGTATATCTCACAGTGGAATAATTAAAAAGAAAACCTCCGTAGTCAAGGACCAAGACTTTCAGAGCAGAAACGAGCAGGTTCCTGTTTCGATTTCCTCCCACCCTGTGATTAATCTCGGTTCTAAAGGTGTCATTTCAGTGGACTGTTCCCTTGCCTTATTGTTTTATACCACCTATACATGAGGTCATCAGTGTTAACCTTTCTCTTTTTACTTTCTCTTTTATTGCACTTTGTATGACACTCTCTAGTTCCATTCAAACATTTATTGTAGTAAAAGAAGAGCTCACCTTTTCCAATAGCTGAGTAGTGTTCCATCGTTTATGTATACTGCAATATTCTTATTCACTCATCTGTTTTGGATCACTTGAATTGTTTCCAGAAACCCACTCTTATAAATAGTGCTAATAAACAGAGATGTTTCATGTTCTTTGGGTACACAAATAATGTAGGAGGAGAAATCCTGGGCCCTATTGTGTTTTTATGTATTGCCTCTTTGTTAGAAATCACTATTCTCTTTTCCATAGAAGCTGAACCAACCAATTTATAGTTCCACCAATTAGTTGGCAGGGAGGGTGGTTGGTGACTCCCAAGCAATGCTCAGGACAGTAGGGAACACTCCTGGATTAATTAATTAATTAATGGTCCTCATTATTCATTCATTTTTGCTTCATTCATAGTTTTTTCCTTTTTCTTCCTTTTCATGGAGATTATTTTAATTATTATTGAGATAACATGTTTATGCTTTACTTCACAACCACCACCATCAAAGTGGCCAAAGCCCTCCCCACTGCTCCTAGGTGGCTTCTCATCTGCTCCATTCCTCCCCAACTCCATTCTCTACCCAACTTAGTTACTGCAGTTCTGTTTTCAGAGTCCCAAAGAATCTTTTCTCACTGGACACTGTCCATTTCCTTGCTTTGTTTCTTTACATGTCACATATGAGTAAGATCATCCCATGTTTGTTCTTCCTTTTGATTTGTTTTGCTTAACATGACACCAAAAAGGAAAAATTTCATTTTTTTTCTTACAGCTGAGTGCATTTCACTGTGTTTCTCTACAATGGTTTCTTTATCCACTCATCTTTCATTGGGTTGTTTCTATACCCTGGCAATTGCAAATAGTGTTGTGTTGAATATTGGTGTGCATATATCTCTTTGAATTAACATTTTGTGTTCTTGGGATAGATATCCGGAGTGGAATCCTTGCACCATATGGTTCATTTTCAATTTTTGAGAATTCCCTGTATTGTTTCTTTAGCCCTTGCCAGATGTACAGTGCAGGACTATTTTCTCCCCATTCAGATAGTGCCTTTTTTATTTTAGTCATATCTTTGTACTTTAGCTTAATTTTTTGTGAATGCCATGAGATAGGTTTAATCTGGCAGGGAGAGTGGTTGGTGACTCTCAAGCAATGCTCAGAACAGTAGGAAAACTCCCGGAAATCCTTGGCCAGTTAGGCTGGGTGATTCATGGTTGGGTCCAGAAATGTGGTATTAATAAGGGCTGCTGGTGCTGAGGGCTACCACGACTGTACACAGCAGTGCTCTGGGCCTCCAGGATATACCTGTGGTGCTCAGAAGAACATATAATGCCAATATATCTAAACACAGGAACTTACATATCCAGATCTTTCAGCTCTTTTCCAGCTGTCCCCTCCCAGTTTATTTGTTTACTTGTGGCCAACCAGTTTTTCCACCATCTGCTGTTGAAGAGATTTTTTGTCCTCCCTTTACTTTATGTGTTTATCTACATTGTAAAAAATTAACTATGCTTTGTATCTATATAATTCATATATCTATGGATTTACTTCTGGGTTCTCAGTTCAATTCCTATGTTTTGAGAGTTTGTTTTTATTCTAGTACTGCACTATTTTAGTAGAGCTTTATAAGCTTCCAACCATGAACCAATCCTCCTGGCTCTTGTTTCTACTGTTCTTCAGTAATAGTCTCATATTATTTTTATTTTTTAATTAATATATTATTATACCACTATGAGATATATAATTACAAAGTTGTTCATGTTTGGGGGTTTCGGTCACACAGTGTTCCAGCTCCCATCCCTCCACCAGTGCCCATTTCCCACCACCAATGTCCCCGATTCCCTCCCCCTCCCATAGGCCTGCCTCTACGGCAGGTTCTTTATCTCTTTTCTCTCTTTCTCCCTCCCTTTCTCTCTCTTTCTCTACCTTCTCTTACATATTGTGGATTGTAATACATACACTTGAGGTTATCATCATGCATCTTTTGCATGTATTTAATGCTCAGTTCAAGGTTGGTATTAGCCCTTTTAACAATTATTAGCACATCTTCCCTTCTTTGTCTTACTTAACCTCTAACTCCCACACGTTTGTGGTAATTTCAACCTTTGATAAGACCTCCTGATCCACGTTTCACCTGACTTTGGATTTTGGTATAATAATAATATATTATATATATATATATGTGTATATATGTCATGCAAATAAATGCAGTCATTCTATATCTGTCTTTCTCCTTCTGACTAATTTCACTCAACATGATCCTTTCCATGTCCATCCATTTATAGGCAAATTTTATAACTTCATTTTCCTAACAGCTGCATAGTATTCCATTGTGTAGATGTACCAAAGTTTCTTTATCCAGTCATCAGTTCTCGGGCATACTGGTTGTTTCCAGATTCTGGCTATTGTAAATAGTGCTGCTATGAACATAAAAGTACAGATGGTGTTTCTGCTGTGTGTTTTTGGCTTCCCAGGGTATATCCCCAGGATTGGTATGGCTGGATCAAACGGGAGCTCAATTTCTAGTCTTTGGAGGAATGTCCATTTTGTTTTCCAAAAAGATTGTATACCAGTCAACATTCCCACCAACAATGGATGAGCGTCCCCTTTTCCCCACATACCCGCCAGCACTTGTTGTTCTTACCCTTTTGGATATGGGCCAGTCTCTGTGGTGTGAGGTGATATCTCATTGTTGTTTTGATTTGCATCTTTCTGATGATTAGTGATGATGAACATGTTTTTAATATGCCTTTTTTAGGCCATTCAAATTTCTTCCTTGTCGAAGTTTCTGTTCATTTCTTCTCCCCATTTTTTGATGGAGTTGTTTGTTTCTTCTTGAAAAGTTCTACCAGTGCCTGATAAATCCTGGATATTAACCCCTTATCAGATGGGTATAGGGTGAATATTCTTTCCCATTCTGTGGACCGTCTTTGTATCTTGGTCACTGCTTTTTTTTGAGGTGCAGAAACTTTTTTAGTTTCATGTAGTCCCATATGTTTATCTTTTCTTCTAGTTGCTTCATTAGTGGTGTTTCACCTTTAAAGATGTCTTTAGCTTCAATATCATGGAGGGTTTTCCTATATTTTCTTCAATGTACTTTATGGATTCAGGTCTGATATTGAGGTCTTTAATCCATTTTGTTCTGATTTTTGTGCATGGTGTTAGACACAGGTCCAAATTCATTTTTTTACATGTAGCTGTCCAGTTTTCCCAGCACTACTTGTTGAAGAAGCTTTCCTTACTCCATTTTGGACTCTTCGCACCTTTATCAAAGATTAACTGATCATGTGTCTGAGGGTGGGTGTCAGGATACTCAAGTATATTCCATAGGTCAACAGGTCTGTTTTTATTCCAATACCATGCTATTTTAATTACTACTGCTTTGTAGTACAGTTTGAAGTTAAAAAGGTGATGCCGCCCATCTTCTTTTTTCCCAAGGATTGCTTTAGCTATCTGTGGGGGTTTATTATTCCATACGAATTTCAGGATGTTTGGTCAATTTCTTTGAAGAATGTTATGGGTATCCTTATAGGGACCAGAGTGAATCTGTACAAAGATCTAGGGAGTATTACCATTTCGACAATGTTAATTCTCCCAATCCATGAGCAGGGAATGTGTCTCCATTTCCTCGTGTCCTCTTTTATTTCTTGGAGCAGTGTCTTGTGGTTCTCTTTGTATAGGTCCTTAACACACTTGGTTAAACTGATTCCTAGGTATTTGATTTTCTGTGACAAAATTGTGAATGGAATCAATTTCTTTTTCTATTTTATTATAGCACTGTGAGATACACAATTATAAAGATGGTCATAAGATGTTCATATTTGGGTTTCGAACATATAATGTTCCAGCACCTCTCCCTCCAGCAGTGCACATTTCCCACCACCAATGTCCCTGGTTCCCTACCCCTCCCCTAGCCTGCCTCTATGGCAGCTTCTTTATTTCTATCTCTTTCTCTCTATCTCTTTCTCTTTTCCTTCCCTTCCACATTGTGGATTACAATACATACATTAAAATGATGTCATGTGTATCTTTTGCCTGTATTTAATGCTCAGTTCTAGGTTGGTATTAGCACTTTCGACAATTATTGGCACACTGTGGAATCAATTTCTTAATATCCATTTCTTCTCTTTCATTATTTATATAGGGAAAGCCACCACTTTTGGGTATTGATTTTGTACTCCGCGACTCTGCTATATCTATTGTTTCTAAGAGTTTTTTGGCCGAGAGTTTAGGGTTATCTAGGTATAATATCATGTCATCTCCGAATAATGGTAGCTTGATTTCTTCCTTGCCTATCCAGATTCCCTTAATGTTCTTTTCTTCTCTGATTGCTATGGCGAGTACTTCCAGTATTATATTGAATAAAAGAGGTGAGAGTGGGCAAACTTGTCGTGTCTATGATCTTAAGGGGAAGGCTTTCAATTTTTCCCCATTGGGAATAATACTCACTGTGGGCTTTGGATAGATGGCTTTGACTATATTGAGTAAGGTTCCTTCAATTCCCATTTTCTGGAGGGTTTTAATCATGAATGGGTGTTAGATTTTGTCAAATGCTTTCTCTGCATCTATTGTATGATCATGTTTTATATTTTTTCTTCTATTGATATGATGTATTATGTTGATTAACTTGTGAATGTTGAACCATCCTTGCATTCCCGGGATGAATCCTACTTGGTCATGATGTATAATCTTTTGATGAGTCTTTGGATTCTGTTTTCTAGTATTTTGTTGAAGATCTTAGCATCTGTGTTCATCAGGAAGATTGGTCTGTAATTTTCTTTCTTTGTGTTGTCTCTCCCGGCTTTTCAGGGTGATATGTGCCTTGTAGAAGCTGTTTGGGAGTGTTTCTGTTTTTCTATTTCATGGAAGAGCTTGAAAAGGACAGGTCCTCCTTAAAGGTTTGGTAGAATTCACTAGTCAACTCATCTGTTCCTGGGCTTTTGTGTTTGAGCAGACTTTTAATTACTGTTTCAATTTCCTCGATGGCAATAGGTTTATTCAGGTATTGGAGGTCTTCTTGTTTTAATAGTGGGAGGTTATAGGACTTCAGGAATTTATTCATTTCTTCTAGGTTCTCATGTTTCATGGCATACAGGTTCTCAAAGTAATCTTTGATGATCTTTTGGATTTCTGTCTTTTCTGTTGTGATGTCACCATTTTCATTTCTGATTCTGTTTATTTGGGTTATCTCTTTCCTTGTCCTTACAAGTCTTGCCAGTGGTTTGTCAATGTTCTTCATTTTTTCAAAGAACCAGCTCTTGGTTTCATTAATCTTTTTGGGTTGTTTTTGGGGCTTCCAGCTCATTGATTTCCTCTCTAAGTTTTATTATTTCCTTCTTTCTGCTTGGATTGGGCTCCTTTTGTTGATCTTTCTCTAATATTTTGAGCTGTGAAGTCAGGTTATTTATGTGGGGCTTTCTTCTTTCCAGATGAATGCTCGCAGAACTATGAACTTTCCTCAACACTGCTTTTACTGTGTCCCACAAGTTCTGATAGTTGGTGTCTTCATTTTCATTTGTTTCCAAGAATCTTTGGATTTCCTATTTTATTTCTTCTATGACCCATTTGTTGTTCAGCAGCGAGCTGTTCAGTTTCCAGGTGTTTGGTTTGACTCCCTGCTTCTGTGTATGGTTAACTTCTATTTCCAGTGCATCATGATCTGAAAAGATAGTTGACACAATTTCTATCTTTTTTAAATTTTATTGAGGTATGCTTTGTGGCTCAGCATGTGGTCTATCTTGGAGAATATTCCATGTGCACTGGAGAAAAACGTGTATTCAGCTTTTTTTTGGATGATAAGCCCTGTATATATCAACTAGTTATCTTTCTTCCATTTCTTCCTACAGAGGCAGTATTTCCCTGTTGGGTGTCAGTCTCATCGATCTATCCATAGTTGATAAAGTAGTGTTGAAGTTTCCAACTATTATTGTGCTACTGTTAATGCCTTATTTGAAGTCTATCAACAGTTGTTTTAAGTATTTTGCTGGCCCCCCTCATTGGGTGCATATATGTTTAGTAGTGTGATTTCTTCCTGATATACATACCCATTAATTATTAAGAATGACCTTCATTGTCCCTTTTAACCGATTTTTAGCCTAAAGTCTATATTGTCAGATACGAGTATGGCCACACTGGCCTTTTTAGGAGGAGTTGTTTGCATGGAGAATGGTCTTCCAACCTTTGACTATGAGTTTGTGTTTGCTCTGATTATTCAGATATGTTTATTGTAGGCAACAGAATGTTTGATTCAGTTTTTTAATCCATTCTGCCACTCTGTGTCCCTTTAATTGATGCATTTAGACCATTGATGTTGAGAGAGATTATTGTTATCAGATTTTGTGCCATCTTTCTGATTTAACTTGTGTTTTGGGGTCTGTCTTATTTTGAAAAAATAATCAATTTGTCCCAGGTATGCTGAACCAGAGACTCTCAGACATGGGGCAGAGCTGCTACTTGCTCTCCCTGTGCCCAGCTGCTCGTGAGGCGCCTGGGAGGCATGGCAGGTTCTAGCCGTGGCCTGCCACCCCAGCTGAGCCTCACAACAAGCCAGACCACCCCTCCCCTACTCATGCGGCCCGCCATTTTCCACATCCAGACTTCCCTCTTGTCACAACTCCACCCAGCAGACCAGACTATCACAGCCCGGATCATCGACAGCCACCCTGCAGCAGTTTTTTTTTCAATCTGGCCCAGGTATGCTGAACTAGGGACTCTCAGACATGGGGCAGAGCTGCTACTTGCTCTCCCTGTGCCCAGCTGCTTGTGAGGCACCCGGGAGGCATGGCGGGTTCTAGCCCTGGCCTACCACCCCAGCTGAGCCCTCACAACAAGCCAGACCACCCTCCCCTACTCATGGGGCCAGCCATTTTCCACATCCAGACTTCCCTCTTGTCACAACTCCACCCAGCAGACCAGACTATCACAGCCTGGCTCACGCGGCTGTTAGCGGCCGTGCGGTTTATCAATAAATGCTTTATTTAGAGGTGACTACAACAGTATGCCACCTGCACGGCAAGCCTGGCAAGCTGCTCGTGTAGTATTTGATATGCCAAATACCAGTCACATTTATATTAGGTCATTCCCATGACCTAATATAATTGTTTGAGGCTCTTTATGTTCCTGGAGCAGGTGGATGCCTTTGGGTTCTACTAGCATGAGACAGGACATATGGAGATATTACTGGTGCCCGCTCTAGCAAATAGATGATTAATGGGAAGATAGTGATAGTGACAGGTAGTCTTATTTTACAGTAGAATCTTCAATCCTTTTAAAGTTCGTTTTGAGTCTATGAAGTTCCTGAGTTGTTGTTTATCCATGAAGTTGTGTATCTTTCTTTCACATCTGAGTGCAAGTCTAGGTAAAGAATTCTTGGTGAGGCCTGCAGTTCATTGAGCCTTTTCACGATATCCCACCATTGTTTTTGGGCTCAGAGTGTTTCATCTGAGAAGTCTGCTGTAAATCTCAGGGGTGCTCCTTTGTATGTGATTTCCTTCTTTGATCTTGCTGCTTTCGGTATTCTATCTCTGTCTATCATTTTTGTAATTTTAATAAGGATGTATCTTGGAGTATTCTTATTGGGGTTTCTTTTAGTTGGTATCCTACAGGCCTCCTGAATCTGGGAGCATGCGTTCTTCAGTTTGGGGAACTTCTCAGCAATGATGGCTTTGACAGTTTCTTCTTCATCAGGGTTTTCTTCTTGCCCTTCTGGGACCCCAATGATCTGTATGTTGTTCCTTTTGGCTTCATCCCAATTTTCTCTGGTAGTCTGTTCATTGATTTTTTAGTCATTTTTACATCTTCTGCTGTTGTCTAGAGAATCTTTGGACCTTGTCTTCGAGATTACTAATTCTTTCTTCAGTAGTTGTTATTCTGCTTTGGAGGCCTTCCAGTGTGTTTTTCATTTCACTTACCACATTTTTAATATCTGTCATTTCTGCTTGTATATTTTGGTCTGCAATTTACTCATTTCTGCTCTCATGTCCTCTTATCTTTTATTGACTTTGTATTCCATTGCTTCTTTGAGTTCCTTATGCATCCTTAACAGTTCCTTCCAAAATTCCTTATCAGCGAGGTTATATCACTCATTGTATTGCTTGGCTCATCTGGGTTAGTGACTTCACTCTCTGAGCTTGATGGAATTCTGCATTGCTTTACCATAATGACTATTGTACGTTGAAAATGTGTGTTCTGGGTGGCTAATCAGTAAAGTTAGTAGGTCCCTGAATTGCTTGAAGTTTGGGATGGATAGCAAGTAATATAGGGACAAATGCTAACTGGTATCTCAGGTAATATAAATATTAGTTTACTCCGATGCACAGTGTCCATGCGTGGTTTTGGATTTGGGGGTGTTGGTGGGTGGTTCTGGTGGCAGATCTGAAGCTGGGTGCGCCTCAGTCCCATTAGGCGAAAGTTCCAGCTCTTTAACCTGGAATTGAGTGTATCCGCGGAGTGCCTTCAGTGCTAACACACTGGGTGGGAAGGATGGGGAGTATCGGGGAGCGGCAGAAGTCATATTTTTTTTAATATCCCACAAATGAATGTAGTCATTCTGTTCATCCCTCTCTCCTTCTGACTCATTTCATTCAGTATGATACTCTCCAAGTCCATTCATTTATAAGCAAATTTCATGATTTCATCTTTCCATATATTTGTATAGTATTACATAGTATTACATTGTATAGATGTACCATAGTTTCTTTTTTTCCAGTGGTCTGTTCTCAGGCACTCATGTTGTTTCTAGATTTTGACTATTGTGAATAGTGTCAAAATGACCATAGGAGTACAGATGCTGTTTCTGCTGTGTGTTTTGGGGCCTTCAGGGTGTATTCCCAGAAGTAATATTGCTGGGTCATGTGGAAACTCATTATCTAGTTTTTTGAGAAATGCCTAAACTGTTTTCCAAAAAGGCTGGACCAATTTGCATTCCCACCAAAAATGAATGACAGTCACGTTCTCTCTCTGCATTTCTGCTAGTATATTTTGCCCTTGTCCTTTTGGATGTGTACAAATCTCTGAGGTGTGAGGTGAAAGCTCATTGTTGTGCTTGCCTCAAGTATTGGGGGAGGCAGTTGGGATAGAGAAGGGACCATTAGGACAAAGATAGTTGGAAATGATCACTCTGATTAAGAACTGCTGTAATCCATAGTCTGGAAGGGAAGGAAAAGAGAAAGAGAGAGAAAGGGAAAGAAATAAAGAACCTGCCATGGAGCAGGGCTGGGGAAGGGGAGGGAACCGGGGATGTTGGTGGTGGGAGATGGGCACTGGTGGAGGGACGGGTGCTGAAACACTGTATGACCAAAACCCAAACATGAACTTTTTAATTGTATATCTTTTTATTTGTATATCTCATGGTGGTATAATAAAATACTTTAAAAAAAAGAAATAAAGAACCTGCCATGGAGGCGGCTTGGGGGAGGGAGGAGGGAACCGGGATTTGGGTGGTGGGAGATGGGCACTGGTGGAGGGATGGGTGCTGGAACACTGTATGACCGAAACCCAAATATGAACATCTTTGTAATTGTATATCTCACGGTGGTATAATAAAATACTTAAAAAAAAGACAAAAAAAAAAGAACTGTGTCCTAAAACAGATAAAAGAACAAACATAACCTTTCAGTATCTGAATTGCAAACCATAATATGTGTTGAATCTCGGCAAAAGGTTTCTCTGTATCTACTGATATGATCATGCAATTTTTAAGCTTTTGGGGCCCATACATAGCTGTGTCAGGGGCTACTCTTGCCTTGCTTTTCAGGGATCATTCTTTGTAGTGCTGGAGGACCATGCAGTATCAGGAATCAGGTGTGGGCCTCTAAAATGTAAAGCATGTGTACTACCCCTTTCCCAACTATTTCCTCAGCCCCATTGTTGATCTTTACATTTTGTTGTTGTTCAGGATGATTTGTTATATACATTCAATATTTCAACCCCAATCTCATCACCATTATCACCTTCCCACCACCATTATCTCCAATTATTCCAACCACCCCTTAAAACTGTCCTCATATTTATCTTTACTTTTGTTTTTATGTGGCATATCGCAACAATGGATTGCATATCTTTAACCATATTTGCAACACTGGAATAAATTGAGCTTAGACTTATGCATAATACTTGTAATTTAGTTCATTAAGATTTTCTTGAGGTTCTTTACTTCAATAATTCAGGTCTCCCAGAGAGGAATTGAAAGAGCTATGGTTGGAATATCATGCCTCACTCAAGTGAGAGAAGGAATCCGGAGTTCCGACCTCCGTTGCTATTTCAGAATCAGGGACGCTGTCTCGTTTTCCAAGGCATCGAAAATCAGATGGACTGGACATGTAATGCCATTTGGAGACTACTACTGGACTAGAGTCATTACTGACTGGATTCCACGGGATGTTAAAAAGATCACGTGGCCGCCCACCTACAAGATGGTCAGACTTCTTCGTCAAGACCCTGAAGGAACGGTTTGAGGCTCTTCATATTCCTGAATCAACCAGATGTCATTGGGCTACATTGGCACGTGATAGGGTCCAATGGAAATGTTACTGGAGACCACTCGAGCAAATCGATGAATAACGGGATTCAAGTGATCAAGTGATCTTTGCTTCAATATGACTCAGGGATTTTTATTTGTGATTTTCTTTTTGTGTTGTAGGTAATGTTGTCCTGTTAGAATAATTTAGAAGAATTCCTCATTCCCTACAAGGACCCACCCTTCAGAGACCCTCCCTTAAGAGGAGAGTATTTCAAGCCCAGGGAATGCTTGAGCCACAGACGCAGATACACCAGGCAGAGCAGATACCAGTGGCCATGCAATTTATCTCCACACCCCTCTCAGAGAGTCCTGCAAGCTACTGAAAATATACCGTCTACACGGCAAAGCCTGACAAGCTGTCCGATGTGTATTCGATATGTGAAAACCAGTAATAAAAATGTTTATCTTCCCGACCCTGAAAGAGCCCTTAATACAGCAGCACTAAGAAGGATGAACAAGGAATGCCTGATAAAATTTCAGGGCCAAATGAGGCTACCAAAGTGAAGAAGGACTAAAATGACTATCTGTACTTTCAATGCATGTACTCTGGGATCAGAAGCATATATCGAGGACCTGATGGTGCAAGCGCAAAACATCAAGTGTGACATCATTGGTCTGACTGAGACGAGGAGGCATCAATCGTATCATGCCTTTTTTGACACCGGGAAGAACTCTTCTAGGAACATACAAAGAAAGAGGCATCGGTGGTGTCAGTCTCCTTGTCAACACGAACCTGGCTATGAACATTGATTTATTTGAATGCTTAACAAACTGTATTCGATGATTACATTTGAAGAGATGTGGTCCACTGCCAGCAATTTCTATCTTCATTGTCTATGCACCAAAATTCACATACAAGGAAGATGAAATTGAGAAATTCTTTATAGAACTGGAGGAGTTCTATTAAAAAGATCACACATTCTACAAGATCATAGTCGGTGATTTTAATGCCAAGATAGGACCAAGATCGGCTGAAGAACTCTACATCAGGACCTATGGCCTAGAATGGAATGAACAGGGTGAGAGACTATCTGAGTTCATCATGTCCACCAAGACCATTCATGGGAACTCACAGTTCCAGAAGGCTGAAGCGAAACGTTGGACATGGGAATCCCCCTGGTGGACTGTTCCACAATGAAACTGACCACATTATCTTCAATTGAAGGTTTTGCCTGACCGATGTCGCTGTTGTCCCAAAATTCCAAACAGGATCAGACCACCATCTCCTTCGTGCAAAATTCTACTTCACGCAAAGGGGAGAAAAGGCTCTAAAGTTTAAAAAAGAGAACTCCCAGAACGAACACCAATTGGGAACAATTTGGCACCATTGCAGTAACATGGGAAGATACCATCATTGACAACATCAATAAAGAATACAACCGACTGGTTCAGCACCTCCATGATTATGCGAAGAATGCCGAGAGAGAGAAAGCCACAAAAGGACGCCTGTTTTCAAAAAACTCTCGAGCTCATTCGCCAACATGGCAAGGCGTGAGCCTCAGGCGACTAAATGCTAACATCCAAGCTTGCAAAGCAGTGAAGAGAAGCGATAAAGGAAGACCTCAAAGACAGAAGAGTAGAAATACTGGAAGATGCAGCAGAAGCCAGGAAAAGCATTTCGCAACACCCGCCTGTCCTTCGCCAACTATAAGACCAAGATGACTGCCCTCTGATATCCTGATGGATTTATCACATCTTCCAGAAAGGCAATGGAGAAGATTATCCATGACTTCTACTCAGATCTCTTTGATAGCCACATCCACCTGCCCTAATACCAAATTCTGCAGGATGGATATGTCATACCCAACATTCTCCCTTCTGAAATCCGATATGCCATTTCATCGGTAAAGAAGGGAACAGCACCAGGCCCAGACAAAGTCAGACCTGAACACTTGAAGGATCTGCCATCAGTACTCATCAATACACTGGCTCGGATCTTCACACGCTACCTGTCTGATGCAAGGTTCCCTCACAAAGGAAAATCAACAGGACAGTTCTACTACTCAAGAACAGAGACATTCATGACATTGGCAACTATCACCCCATCTGCCTTTTGTCTGTCATCTACAAGCTGTTCACTCGAGTCATCCTGAATAGGATTGGCAGAACATTAGATGAAGGACAATCATGTGAGCAAGCTGGCTTCCAAAAGGGATTCAGCACAATCAACCATATCCACACGGTAACCAAGCTCATTGAGGTTTGCAGGGAGTTCAAGATGCTGCTCTGTCTCTTGTTCATTGATTTAAAGAAAGTCTTTGATTCGTTGGAGACCGAAGCAGTTATAAAAGCCCTAGGGTGTTTAAATCCAATACATCAAGATCCTTTGTGAGCTCTATTACGGATCCACCACTAGAATCTCACCATTCTACAAGGAAATGATCTTTGATGTCAAAAGAGGGATTCAGCAGGGTGATACCATTTCACCAAAACTCTTCAGCGCCACCCTCGAGACCATCATGCAACAATTAGAATGGGAAGGAATGGGAGTGAAGATAGACGGTGGGCAACTACACCACCTTCGCTTCACTGATGACATCGTTCTAATAACACCAAACATTAGCCAAGCAATACAAATGCTGGCTGAATTTGACCAAGAATGTGGAAAGAAAGGTCTACAGCTGAATCTCAACAAAACTATGTTCATGAAAAATGAACTAGTTCCAGAGGCCCCATTCACTCTCAATGGAACAAACATCTCTGAATGCAGCACTTTTGTGTACCTGGGTCGAGAAGTCAACATGATGAATGACCTAAAACCTTAATTGCGCAGGAGGAAAAGAGCACCATGGAATGCCTTCAAAAGCATCGAAGAAATAGCTAAAAGGACAAAGAAACTCCGGCTCCAGGCACATCTCTTTGACTCCACTGTTCTCCCTGCATTAACATATGCCTCAGAGACTTGGGCCCTACGAAAACAGGATGAGAATGCTATTCGGGTCTCCCAAAGAGGAATCAAAAGAGTTATGCTTGGAATATCACGCCTCACTCAAGTGAGAGAAGGAATCCGGAGTTCCGACCTCCATCTCTGTTCCAGAATCAGGGATGCTGTCTCGCTTGCCAAGGCATCGAAAATCAGATGGGCTGGACATGTAATGTGATTTGGAGACAACCCGTGGACTAGAGCCGTTACCAGCTGGATCCCACTGGATATCAAAAGATCACATGGCTGCCCACCTATAAGATGGTCAGACTTCTTTGTCAAGAACCTGAACGAATGGTTTGAGGCTCTTCGTATTCCTGAAGCAAGAAGATGCCATTTGGTAACACTGGCATATGATAGGGTCAAATGGAAATGTTACTGATGCCTGCTCGAGGAAATCGATGAACAACAGGATGTCTAGTGATCTAGTGAAATAGTGATCCTCATTCCCTGTTTTTCTGGGAGAGCTTGTGAATTGTTGGTAGCTCGTTTTTGAAGACTTGGTAGAACTCATTAGCAACCATCAGGACCTGGGCTTCAGATTGGGAAAGATTTTTTTTTTTTTTGCTTTTTGGGTCACACCTGGCAATGCTCAGGGGTTTCTCCTGGCTCTGCACTCAGGAATTACTCCTGGTGTTGCTCGAGGGACCATATGGGATGCCGGAGATCAAACCCAGGCTGGCATGGGCCGGCCGCGTGCAAGGCAAATGCCCTACCCACTGGACTATGGCTCCGCCCCTGGGAAAGAATTTTTATTTTCAAAACCATTCCAATTTGTGGGCTTGTAATTTGCCTGTTCAGATTTGCTATTTCTCCTGACTCAATCTTGGGAAATTTTAAGATTGTAAAAATTATCCATTTATTCAAAGTTCTCTGATTTAGTAGCACAAAAAATAATCTATGATACCATGACTTTCTGTGCCATTTATTTAATCTCTCCCCTTTCATTTCTGATTCTAGTGATTTTTGCGTGAGGCACATCTGGCAGTGCTCTTGGATCTGCACTCAAGAGTGGCCTGGCAGTGACTGGGGACCAGAGGGGAACCAGAATAGAAACCAAGTCAGTAACATGCAAGGCAAGGGCCCAACCTAGTAAATGACCTCTTCATCCCCATGATTTCCTATTTTTATCACAGTGTGTTGGGTGAGGGGTTTCCCCAACTATCTCAGCAACGCTGGGGCTACTCCCAATGACACTGAGTCCAGCAGTATGAGGCACATCACTCAGAACAGTGATGTGTCACTGTTCAGAGTCCAGTATGCTGAGAGTCACCACAGCCTCCATGTAGTGATCAGGGGCCATCAGGGCTACATCTGATGATGACTGGGAGACTGTGTGGTGTGGGGATGAAACTCAGGGCCTTGAAGATTCACGGCATCTACTCTAGCTCTTTGAACTCTTCCTACAGGTTCTTTAGATTCTAGAGTGTTCTCTTTTATTTTGTGAGTCTTGGCTTATGATTCTGGTTTTTATTTATTTTAGAAAGATATGACGGGTTCTAGCCCTGGCCCGCCACCCCAGCAGAGCCTCGCAAGAAGCCGGAGGAACCCTCACACCATGAGGGCCGCCATTTTCCACATCAATACTCCCTCTCATCAGAACTCCACCCAGCAGAAGAGTTGATCACAGCCGGCTCAGCGCAGCTGCTTGTGGCCACACGGTTCATCAATAAATGCTCGAAGTTTTGGGGTGAATACAAGATTATTCCACCCGCACGGCAGAGCCTGGCAAGCTACCCCTGTCGTATTTGACATGCCAAATACCAGTAACAATTATAGACCTCATTCCCATGACTTGATGAAATGGTTTGAGGCTCTTTATGTTCCTGGAGTAGGCAGATGCCCTTGGGCTATCTCACATATGACAGGACATATTGAGATGTTACTGGTGCCCACTCGAGTAATCGATGATATACGGGAAGTCAAGTGATCAAGTGACAAGGACCTCATATGGTGGTGCTCAGAGATTACTCCTGGCTCTCAGGGTTCAGGGTCACTCATAGCGGTGGCCCCCTCAGAAAAAACAGGAAAGAAAACAATAGTAACTTCTTATTTGAAATTTGTGTTTGTTCTCTGCCTTTCTCTAATTGTCTTCTAATGCACCTTGATCTCTGCCCCACTTGCCATATTGACAGGCACATACAAAGTTCAGAAGTTACAGGTTAGATCTCATGCTTCCAGTGTGGTTGAGTCTGTGCTTTGGATACTCCTACATCATCAGTATATTGGAAGCCCCAACCCTGTTCCCCCATTACTTCCCTTTCTCATCTTCCTTTACCCTTGATTTCTGTCCTTCTCTGTTTTTCTGCTTCCTAAACTCTGGGTCAAATGTATCTAGAAATACCCCATTTACATTTTCTCATCCAGTTATTCTATATACCACAGATAATGAGATTATCCTGTGTTAGTCTTTCTTCTGCTGGCTTACTTTCCTCAACAGGATATCTTCCAGGTCCAACCAGGATTTAACTAATTGCATGATTTCATTGTTTCTTGCAGCTGTATAGTATTCTGTTGTGTATATGTATGTATGTATATATATATGTATGTTGCATGTATATGTATATATACCACATTGTCATAACATGTTTATTATTGAATATCTAGGTTGATGCCATATCTTACTTATTGTACCAAGTGCAACAGTGAATAATGGTATACATATGCCTTTACAATTTATTTTATTATACCGCCATGAGATATACAATTTCAAAGATTTTCATGTTTGGGTTTCAATCATACAGTGTTCCAGTACCCATCCCTCCACGAGTGACCATTTCCCACCACCAATGTCCCCTGATTTTCTCCCCCTCCCCAAGACTGCCTCTATGGCAGGCACTTTACCTCTTCACTCTCTCTCCCCCCACCCCCTTTCTCTCTCTCTCTCTCTCTCTCTCTCTCTCTCTCCTCCATCTCTTACACATAGTGGCTTGCTATACATACATTTAGAAGATCATGATGAGTGAAATTAGTCAGAGGGAAAAGAACAGATATAGAATAAATGAATTTATTTGAGGGATACATATGCCTTTTTGAATGAGTGTTTTTGTTTTGAGGGTAGGTGCCCAAAGTGGAACTTCTGAGTCATATATCACCACAATTCTAAGTTTGCTGGGGACTTTCCATAGTGTTATCCACAAGGCATGAAACAGACAACATTCCTTCCAGCAATGGATAAGAGTCAGTTTTTCACCACATCTCAGCAAACACAAGTTGTTCCCACTATTTTTGATATGTGCCATTCTCACTGGTATGAGATGATGTCTTGTTATCCTTTGTTTTGGATTATCCTAATTGTATGTGTTGCTGAACATTTTTCATTTGCTTACTGGGAATTTTCCTGTCTACATCTGGGAAGTTTCTATTCATTTACTCTCCCCATTTTTTTTAAAAAAGAGTTGAAATTTTTTTTTTGTTGATTTTGTGAGTAGTTTATATTCTGGATATCATTCTGGATATCATTACTTTATCTGACATGTTGAATGTGAATATATTTTTCCCATTCAGTTAGATGTGTTTTAGTTTTAGCTCATTTTCTTTTGTCACAGAACTCTATAATTTGGTATAGTCACATTTGTTTATTTTTGATATTGTTGTATTTGCCAGTGGTATCACATCATTAAAGATGTCTTTGAAGTACAAATTTCAGAGGGTTCTGCCTGTATTTTCCTCAGTGTACTTTGTAATTTCTGACTTAAGAAATCATAAGGTCTTTAATCAAATGATTAAATTTTTGATTTGCATCTCCCTGATGATTAATGATAATGAACACTTTTTCATATGTCTTTTGGTCGTTCGAATTTCTTTTTTTTTTTTGAAGTTTCTGTTCATTTCTTCTCCCCATTTTTTGATGGGGTTGGCTGTTTTCTTCTTGTAAAGTTTTACCAGTGCCTGATATATCATGAATATTAACCCATTATCAAATTGGCAATGAGTGAATAGTCTTTCCCTGTCTGTGGACTGTCTCTGTATCTTGGTCACTGTTTTTTTTAGAGGTGCAGAAGCTTTTCAATTTTACATAATCTCATTTATCTTTGCTTCCATTTGCTTTGTCAGTGGTGTTCGTCTTTGAAGATGCATTTAGTTTTGATGTCGTAGAGTGTTTTTCCTGTTTTCTTCAATGTAACTTATAGATTCGTGTCTGATATTGAGCCCTTTAAACCACTTTGATTTGACTTTTGTGCATGGAATTAGGAGGTCTAAGTTCATTTTTTTACATGTCACTGCCCAGTTTTCCCAGCACCACCTGTTAAAGAGGATTTCTTTGTTCCACTTATTTTTTTTTGCTTCTTTATCAAAGATTAAGTGATCATATATTTGAGAGTGTGTTTAGGATATTCAGTTCTATTCCCTAGGTCTACAGGTCTGTCTCTATACCAATACCATGCTGTTTTAATTACTACTGTTTTGTAGTAGAGTTTGAAGTTGGGGAAAGTGATACGTTACATCTTCTTTCCCACAAGGATTGCCTTAGCTATTCATGAGGGATTATTATTCCATAAAAATTTCAGGAGTGTTTGGTCAATTTCTTTGAAGAATGTCATGGGTATCCTTATAGGGACCACATTGAATCTGTATAAAGCTCTAGGGAGTATTACCATTTGATAATGTTAGTTCTCTTAATCAATGAGCAGGCAATGTATCTCCATTTCCTCAGGAAAAAAAAGCCTGAATGTCTTGAGAACAAAAGACTGGCTAAAGAAACTATGGTACATCTACACATACTATGCAGCTGTCAGAAAAGATGAAGCCATGAAACTTATCTGCAAATGGATGGACATGGAGATTATTGTGCTGAGTTAAATCAGTCAGAAGGAACAGGATAGATATGAAATAACTGCATTCATTAGTGGGATATAAATATATACCAGTGTTTTACTAATTGTGGGAAATGGTAATGTCACACTAGAACTGAGCATTAAATGTAGGCAGAAGGATATACATGATAACTCATAAATGTCACTTGTCACTTGTCTTCCTGTTCATCAATTTGCTCGAGCGGTCGCCAGTAATGTCTACATTCATTGGGAATGAACAATAACGAACAATAATGTTCATTATTGTTACTGTATTTTGGCATATCTAATACACCACAGGTAGCTTGCCAAGCTCTACTGTGGCTCTGGGTTCATCCCAGGGGGCCCAGTGTTTTTCTGTGTCAGACCATCAACCATCCTGGACCCATGGGGCAGAGCTGTGGGGGTGTAGACAAGCCTGTGTCCTGTCTGCCACCTGCCAATGCAGCCGGGCACCACAGCCACACCTGCTACACCTCCAGGGTCAGGACCCCATAAAATCACAATGTTTAAGAGATGGAGATTATATGTGATATATATATATAAAACTGTACTTATATATATATAACAGTACAGTTATATATATTATATATATTATATATTATATATATATTATATTATATATTATATATTATATATATTATATATATTATATATTATATATTATATACAATATATATATTATATATATTATATATAACTGTACTGTATCACTGTCTTCCTGTTCATCTTCAATTTGCTTGAGCGGGCACCAGTAACATCTCCATATGTTCTGTCTCATGCAAGTAGAGCCCAAGGGCACCTGCTTGCTCCAGGAACATAAAGAGCCTCAAACCATTCCATCAGGTCATGGGGGATGAGGTCTACAATTGTTAGAGAGAGAGAGAGAGAGGGAAATAAAAGTGCCTGCTATAGAGGCAGGCTGGGGGAGGGGGAGGGAATCAGGGGACATTGGTGGTGAAAAATGAGCACTGGTGGAGGGTCTCCACGTGTCTAGGGAGTAGGAGGGTTTGGGGAGGGGGCAGCTGCTGTCGAGAGGCTGAGGGCAAAGAAGCATCTGAGGGGGAGGCAGTGCCCTCTCCTGAGTTGCTTTGTGTGAGAACACTGCATGACTGAAACCCAATCACGAACATCTTTGTAGCTGTGTATCTCACAGTGGTATAAAATTTTTTTGAAAAAGATTAAATTTTTTATTTAATTTTTGCATTTTAATTGACTTTTGTATAAAAATATTACATAGGAATCCAGCTTTAATTTCTTACATGTGGTTATTTAGTTTTCCCAGCACTATTTGTTGGAGAGTCCATTTTTACTCCATTTCATGTTTTCAGCTCTTTTATCAGAAATTAACTTCGTATGTATGTGGTTTTGTTCTTGGTTATTTGATTTTGAGCCATTAACCAGAGAGCCTAACTTTATTCTAGTACCATTCAACTGTGATCGCTATAGCTTTATATTATAGTTCTATATTTGGTATGAGATACCTCCTAATTCATTTTTTCCCACTGTATTTCAACACCATGGTTTGAAAATTGTTCATGACATATGTGCTACAGGCACTCGATATTCAAACCCTAATCCCACTGTGACCTTCCCTCCATCACTGTACCCATTTCCCAAACACCCCTAAAGCCTATCCCTGTGCAGGCCCAAAATAATTGAATTTAATATTGCTTGTTATCACTAAAAACTAATGGAGTTATCAAGAAGTACTTAAAAAAAGAAAATTTGTGAAAATCTCACCATGGGGACTTTAAATCCTGTTTGAGAAGTTATTAAACCGTTGTTGCTAGTTAATCTACAAGAGATGGAGGATATAAGTAGTTAAGTGGTTCCATGGATTCTTTGAATTATTTTCTTGATTTCTATGTTGTTGATTTTTGCTACAGTTTTTGCTGTTTCCTTCATTCTATTACTTTTGGGATTTATTTGCTGTTCCTTCTTTAGACTTTTAAGATATGCACTTAGGTTGTTAATTTTGAATTTTCCTTTATAAATGTAAGTCTGCATTGCTGTGAATTTTCCTGTGAGCACAGTTTTTGCTGTATTCCACAGATTTTGATAGCTTGTGTCTTCATTCTCATATTTTCAAGTAATCTTTCTATTTCTTCCTTGATTTTTCTCTTTGATCCAGTTGTTTAGCAGTGTTTTGTTCAACTTTCAAATGTTGGAATCTTCCCCCATCTTTTTTCTATGTGTTTGATTTCTACTTTGATAGAGTGATTAATTTCACTATGGTCTGAGAAAGTACTTACTTAGTATGTTTTCTATATTCATAAATTTATGAACATTTTAGGTATGCTGTAATATGTTTTTTTCCTGGAGAACATTTCACAGACATTAAAAAAGAATGTGTTTTCTTTTTTGATAATGAACAAATCCACTTTTTTTAGCAACTTAGTTAGAACTCCTGTCTCTTTACTAGTATCTGCCAGTTTTATCTGTCTAGTGGCAAAATTGGAGTGTTGAAGTCTCCCACTACTACTGTGTTTCCATTGGTGTGTTTCTTTAGGTTTGTGAGTAGAAGCTTTATAAACTGTGCTGAACCTTCATTTTATGGATAAATGTTGATGATGGAATCTCTTTGTCTGTTCTTTCCCTTAACCAATAAGCAGTGTATATCATAGTCTCTGATTGCTTTCTTTATGCTGAGTGCTACTTGTTCTGCTATAAGTATGTATGTCCCAGCCTTTTTAGGTATTCTATTGGTTTGTATGATTTTTTCCTATCCTTTCACTATAAAGCTGTATTTATCCTGTAAATTTAGGTGTTTCCAATAGGCAGCAGATGCATGGATTTTTTTTTACCTGATCCATCCAGCTACTCTATGCCTTTTATAGGGGAGTTTAGTTCAATGACATTGAGAGAGATTACTGATATAAAGGGCCATGTTATCAATTCTGTGTACAAGTAATCAAGTTGTTTTTGGAAGAGTCCATCTATTTTTATAGGTTTTATTTCAGTAATTCTTTCTGAATTATTTTTGTTGTTGCAAATATAGCCAGCTCTTGTTTGTCTTAAAAGGTTCTTATCCATCCCTCACGCCTAAATGATAGCTTTTCAGGGTAGTGGACTCTAGGCTCTAAGTTCTTCTATTTAGCTCTTTGAACATGTCATCCCACTCTTTCTTGGCTTTTAAGATATCATATGGAAGGTCTGCTGTGTTCTGATTCTTACGTTGTCTCCTTTATATTGGAGGGTTTTCTCTTTTGTTGCTTTTAGTAGTTTGCTCTTGTCTTCTCATTTTACTATTTTGATTACTATGTGTCTTGGTATTGTTTTGAGCCTTGTTTTTTTGGCTGTGTCTCTTAATACTTGTGAAGGCCTCTCTACAGATTCCATTTTTATGGACTCTTCGATGTAGTGGATCAGTACACCTTTGAGTTGAAGTTTTCTTCCAGTGATTGCTTTACTTCCAGTCAGATCAATTGCATGGAGCTTAACTGAAATCAACTTAACCTTAACTGAAATCAACCTGTCAGACTACAATAAGGTTACTGATCAGTGACTGTTCTTCTTCAAATGCTGTGGAAATATCTGTCATATTTACTTGAGGTACTGCAAGCAAGTTACCAAGGAAGGCTGTGAGTGGTTCATAGCCGAAATGTCTGTGAGTGTTCAGTTTGGACAAGTGGAAGGAAAACTCCTGCAGAAACTGAGTTAGTCCAAGGACAAGTATGTAAATATGGGATGGGGTGGGGGAGGACCTGGCATGGAGAACAAGACACTACAAAAACTAGGGCTTTTATTTTTAATTGGGAACTTGGTATGGCAGACTATTTCCATTTTGGAAGTGTTTGCAAGGGAGAAGCCATTGCACCACCTTTCGGGGCTGAGTAAGTTGAACACTTTGCTTTGGTCTTTGGGAATCGTTACTGCACTGCTTTCTGGATCATTCCTAAGGCAGCCTTTACCAAGAAGACATTCCCATCGGAGAAGAGGATGGACTTTGGAGAAATTTTGTATGAAGCATGAGCTTAAGGAGTGTGTGGCGGCGGCTTTTGAACACCTCATTCCTTGCAACTCCAGGGGTTTGGTGTCACCATAAAATGGATCACATGCCCAAAAAAAGCTCATGACTTGAGCTCTTTATAGATGAGACTTGAGCTCAGTGATTTGCAGGGACTTCTGCCCCTCTCAACCAGAGCAGGTGGATCCCTTTGTTTCCCCATCATCATGAAAGATTTGTGGGTGCTGTGAGTTGGTGGGGCTGAAGGGTTGGAATTGTTAGTATTAGTGTTACACTGTTTTGTGTTTGAGAATCAGGTGTCAGGGGTTTCCTGGTCCATAAACAGGTCACAAGCCAGGCAATGGGGAGGGAAAAGCTGAATACTTGACTTCTGGTATTTCAGTGAACTTCTGTGCTGTGTGTTTTCAGCACAACTATTCTAGTATTTAAGTCATTGATCTCTCTTTGCAATTTTATCCTACTATTATACTTTTATCTGCCCTTATTGGAAGTTCTTTTCTGTTGGTTTCCTTATTTCAGAGATAAATCTTGGAATTGTTTCTTAAAGATTTCAAGAGGGAGTTTAGAAAGCTGTGGTGTGCTTGCAGATCCTTCCAGACTCTCATCTTCCTCCATTAGGACAGGTGAATCTCTGTTTCTTCATACTGCTTGGTTCTGTGTGATGGCCAGGGTGAGGGTCTATATTTAAGCAGGCCTGGGCAAAAACTCACACTTGCAAGTTCTAGCCAGAGACAGTGGATCTGAATTCACTTATATCTGGATCATTGGAAATTTGCAGTCATGAGTTTCTCAGAGCAACCATGGAACCAAGGTCTAGAAGACAGACCTGGGCTGTGACTCAGGGTTCAAAGGTTCAAAGGTTCAAAGGACCTGGCAGAAACTGGGCTTTCATCTTCATTAGTTCCCAGTCATTAGTGCTACAAGTGCTACAAGTGCTTGGTATCTACAAGAGTGTTTCAATATGCAAATAACTGACAGCCCCTATAGTCCCAGGTCAAGTTATATTCTGTAGATCAACTTTTCAGGTGTTAGATAAGAACTGTGGCATCAAGTTTAACAGAATTGGGTTGTAGCCAATTGTTAAGAATCATAATAACCATAATCAAGAGTGTGTGAGACCCCCCAATTATGGCAACATCAATAGAGAAAAGTTGTGATAAGGATTAAATTGCTCTGTCTTCCATGTACCCTTCCGTACCCTTTCAGTTAATAAATGCCTTATCTCGATGTATTGTTGTAGTAATGAGAAAGTTAGAAGTATAAGCAGGCAGCTAAACACAGGTAAACAGGGAGGTAGCCTGTTGGAGGACAGGTTTAGCTATTCTGGGAGTTTTGTTGTTTTGCCCACTCCCAGCTTAATCTATTTAAGCCAAGGTTCATTCTAATGTGACCTCTCTTCTATGTAAATACTGCTAGAGGGTGTGGCAGTTATAGAAGTCACCTTGACTGAATAACTTCTGACTTATACATCTACTAAGACTTCTATGTTTTCTAGATTGGGCACAGCTCCTCTTTATACCCACTGCACCCAACGTGGGACAGTTAGAATTTACCAGGAGAATTTACCAGGAGACTACCACCCTGGCTACATTGAGACTATAGGAAGACTATAGGAAGGATCATACTAGTTTGCTCTAAGCAGGCAAGTGTGACCCTTTCAGTACACAAGAACAAAATACTCAGAATCACCCTGGTGCAGATAATAGTAAGAAGGATCTTGTGGGTACCATCTAGATTACATGAAGCTCATGAAGTTAAGATGTATTACTTTATATCAGCCCTCTCCCTCTCCAGTGTTTTACATAAGAGATAATCTTGGTAGAAAGGATTAGACCTTGGCATAACCTTTGTTTATACCTGCAATATGGTGTGGCACTACACTCTGTTTAGAGTTCTTTGTTGACATGACCCTCCCTGGATTACTTTGGTGTATATAAGGGGACTGACTTGAGGCCCCTTTGGCCTTTTAGCTTCCCGCTTTTGGCTCCTGTGGCTTTTGGCTCCTCAGCCTTCTGCTTTTGGCTTTTGGCTTTTTGTTCTTTGGCCTTTTGCTCCTTCTTCTGGGTAGGACTCAGCTCGGGTGAGATCCCTCTCTTTGGTGGGAGACTTAGGCTCTTTTGTATGGTCTATGTTTGGACCAGAGCTAGAGTTTGTTCATTATATTGGAGTGCTGTTGAAGAGCTTTTGTAGAGCTTTTGTACTATTAAAAGCCTTTTTTGGAACTGCACCGAACTCATGAGTTTTCATCTGTTCTCCCGGCATCCTCAGAGAACTTCTGCACTGACACTGTCGGGGACCCCAGCAGCATTCCCGACATCTGGCGTCCCTGGGGGGGCACAACGGACATCATCAGACAGAGATCATCTGCGTCCGAACCGTGAGTAAAATGATGGATTTCTCATGGTATAGATATGTTGTATCTTTTATTGGGTCAGAACCATACATAGCCCAGTCAGTGAAGTTCCTTTCTGAGAACTACTCTATCTTTTCACAAATCATCTGGGTCCTTGCGATTCTTAAACTGTACCTTTGTGTAAGGACAATGTTTAATAGAGAGAGGGAAGAATGTAATAGATTAAATGCAATCTTAAGGGACGAGATTTACTCAGCGAATAAAGAAATAAGTGAGAATCATAAAATTACAGGTAGACTGGTCTTAAAGCTTGAGAAAAGACTTATTAAACAGAGTTTAAAATTCTAAAAAGAAATTAGGAGAACAGGAGAGTAAAATTATTAAACAGGATTCAAAATTAGAAGAACAGGAAAATAAAATTATTAAACTGGATTCAAAATTTGAGGAAAAATTAGAAGAACAAAAAAATAAAATTATTAAACTGGATTCAAAATTTGAGGAAAATTTAGAAGAATGGGAAAGTAAAACTATTAAAAAGGATATAAAATTTGAAGTAAAGTTTGAAGTGCAGAAGAAGGATATCAGTAAGATAAGCACTATCTTGGATAAATCGACAGAGAGTTAGAATAGACGGACAGAAAGAGGAGGTTTGGAAGTTAGACATAAGGTTGAAAGAACAAAAGGAAGAAATACATAGGAAACTTGGAAACTTAAACCAAGAAATGGATGTGTTACGCAGGGAGATTTCTGATTTCATAACTTAACAATCAGGACCTAGCACATACCCGATACTGAGGCATGAACCAACTAAAAGCCATTCACAAACACGCCCCAAGGCTGTAGACTTGAAAAAGGTGTACACATTTCCAGCAAAAAAATCTAAAAAGAATTCTAATGTGGCTGATAACTTTGAGGAGGAACAGGGAAACCCAGAGGATGCAAATTCTCAAACTGAAAATCTCCCCAGAGTTAATACCATCAAAGGGAAGATGCTCCTCTGACAGATACTACAAGCTCTGATGAAGAAGAAGGGGAGGAACAGGCTAGCTCGTGCAGGCCCCAAGAGCCTTGCAGTTCCTCTGGTGGTCAATCTAATAATAACCAAATGGCAAAGCCCAGCAATCTTTTTCATGACCAATCTAAGATAAAGTAAAACCGATTTATGAAGACTTAAAAATTGAGTCAATAACCCCATTTAGGAAGGCTTGCGACAAATTTGGAATATCAAGTCCTTATTCTTTAAAAATATTTAGCTGTAAATATTTTATATGTAATGTATACTTCTAGCTCCAATATTTTGGAGCCAAAATAGACAGTGGGTATTGTCAGACTTTGAAATGGTAGCCCGTACTTGTCTGAACCAATCACAGTTCATGCAATGGCAAATGTGGTATGCAGATGGGGTTAACATGAATATTGACACTTTAAGAAACACGGAATCTGGCCATAATACAACTTTTGCCATGCTGAAAGGTGAAGGTGAATGGCAAAATAAATAAAAACAAGCGACATTACCTGAACCTGTTTTAAGATTTGTTCGGAGACAGAATTAAAAGCATGGGAAAAAGTAGATGCCGACACAGAATATCTAGGTAACTGTACAAAAATTTACCAGGGTCCTAATGAACCGTACTTTGATTTTGTTGGGAGATTAAGTGAGACAATCCACAGACAGGTTCAAGACCCATCCACTCAACAAATCCTAAACGAACCTTAGCATATGAGAATGCTAATCAAAATTGTCAAGCAATACTATATAGTATTAAGGAAAAGGAAGGCCTCATGGGATATCTAAAGGCCTGTAGAAATGTCGGTTTGGCCTCCCATGGGACACAGAATGCTATAGAGGCTTATCCCATACAGTAGGAGGATCAGGAGAGGGGTGAAGTGTCGAACAGCTTCAGGGGGAGAAACAATAATCCTCAAAGGATAAACAGTGATCAGGGAAATTATGCTAATAATCGCAACCCCACCCCGGAGGGGCCCACCTGGACCATGCCCAAGGTGCAGGAAGGGAAAACATTGGGCCAGAGACTGTCCTCTCAGAGACAAAGTCAAGTCAGCCTCAGGCTTCATCTGGACAGATAACCTGCTATAACTGCGGAGGGAAGGGGCACACCTGTAGAAATTGCCCATCTTCTAGAACTATCAATACAGGGCAACATCCTAATAATCCCTTTATGGGAAATATTACATGGATTCCCTTCCAGGTTCCACAAGTCCCGCAGGCTCAAATGACACCTATGCCTCCCTCGAATGCGGGAAACTGGGTGGAGGGCCAGCCCCAGGCCCAGCTGAATCCAGGGGCACCCCTCATTCATCCCACCTGCCCAGTATCTTCCAAATCAGAACCCACAGAATTGAAATCAATAAATACTCTCCGGCCTACCACATCAGACAATGGCATTCTTGACATTCTTTGCCCTAAGACTGTCACAATATACCCAAGTCAAGATCCTTACATGCTAAAAACAGGGATAAAGGGACCTGCTCCCCAGGTAGTATGGGTTTAATTCAGGGAGTGATTGGCTGAAATTTAAGGGAATTAAGGTGATTTTCGGACTTCTGGATCCTGAATCTCATGGAGAGATAGTACTGTCAATCTCTGTGCTAACTAAATGGACTTTTGAAAAAGGGGAACCGCTTGCTAGACTATTATTAATTTTTGAGGATCCATCTAGTCAGTCCGAACACCCTAGAGCTGGTGACTTAAACAGTACCAACCCTTCTGCCAACTTCATTGTTGGTTATACAGCCGCACAGAACCAAGCCCTCCAGCCACCTGCTAACTATCTAGTTGGGTACACTATCAGGATATTGCAGGCCAAGCAGCTGATTATACCCATTGAAATTAATAAAAGGAAATTCAAAGGCATGTTGGATACAGGGGCAGACATGACCATAATCTCTACCAAGTATTGGCCCTCTAACTGGGCCCTAAAAAGAGTGTCCCATAGCCTGAGAGGGGTAGCCAGTATCTCCTCTTCTCTTCTCTGACAGAGTGCGTGAGATAGCTGCCGTGTATTGGCCCTGAAGGGAACGTAGCCATGGTCCAGCCTTATATAGCCCCCCCATGGTCCAGCCTTATACAGCCCCTATGCCTTTAAACTTATGGGGGGTCGAGACATGCTGGAGCAGTGGGGAGCAGTGATTCACATACCTCGTCCAATCCCCCATCGGGCACCTGTTCCAGTTCTCCTTAATAAGCGTAACTCAGGGAATAACCCTTTTTAATCGGGGCCACTGTGGTTAAGTGCCCACCACCTATCCATATTCAGTGGAAATCTGACAAACCTATATGGCACCATAGTGGCCCCTCAATATCAAAAAGTTAGAGGCGCTGACAAATCTAGTGAAAGAACAGTTGAATTTAGGACATATAGAGCTGTCGGAGGACAGGTTTAGCTATTCTGAGAGTTTTGTTGTTTTGCCCACTCCCAGCTTAATCTACTTAAGTCAAGGTTCATTCTAATGAGACTTCTCTTCTATGTAAACACTGCTAGAGGGTGTGGCAGTTACAGAAGTCACCTTGATTGAATAACTTCTGACTTATACATCTACGAAGACTTTTATGTTTTCTAGATTGGGCACAGCTCCTCTTTATACCCACTGCACCCAACGTGGGACAGTTAGAATTTACCAGGAGACTACCACCCTGGCTACGTTGAGACTATAGGAAGACTATAGGAAGGATCATACTAGTTTGCTCTAAGCAGGCAAGTGTGACCCTTTCAGTACACGAGAACAAGATACTCAGAATCACCCTGGTACAGATAATAATAAGGACCTTGTGGGTACCATCTAGATTACATGAAGCTCATGAATTTAAGATGTATTACTTTATATCAGCCCCTCTCTCTCCAGTGTTTTACATAAGAGATAATCTCATTAGTCCTTGGCATAACCTTTGTTTATACCTGCAATAGGGTGTGGCACTACACTCTGTTTAGGGTTCTTTGTTGACATGCCCCTCCCGGTTGGATTGATCACTTGATCACTTGAATCCTGTTATTCATTGATTTGCAAGCGGGCGCCACTAACATTTCCATTGGACCCTATCAATTGCCAATGTAGCCCAATGGCATCTGGTTGATTCAGGAATATGAAGAGCCTCAAATCGCGTTTCTTCAGGGTCTTAACAAGGAAGTCTGACCATCTTGTAGGTGGGCGGCCACGTGATCTTTTGACATCCCGTGGGTTCCAGTCGGTAACGGCTCTAGTCCAGCGGTTATCTCCAAATCGCATTACATGTCCAGCCCATCTGATTTTCGATACCTTGGCAAACGAGACAGCGCCCCCTGATTCTGGAATAGCAACGGAGGTCAGAACTCCGGATTCCTTCACTCACTTGAGTGAGACGTGATATTCCAAGCATAGCTCTTTCGATGCCTCTCTGGGAGACCCGAATAGCATTCTCATCCTGCTTTCGTAGGGGCCCAGGTCTCTGAGGCGTATGTTAATGCAGGGAGAACGGTGGAGTCGAAGAGATGTGCCCGGAGCCGGAGGTTCTTTGTCCTTTTAGCTATTTCTTCGATGCCTTTGAAGGCATTCCATGCCGCTCTCTACCTCCTGCGCAGCTCAGGTTTTAGGTCGTTCATCATGTTGACTTCTCGACCTAGTACACATAACTGCTGCATTCAGAGATGTTTGTTCCATTGAGAGTGAATGGGGCCTCAGGAACTAGTTCATTTCTCATGAACATAGTTTTCTTCAGATTCAGCTGTAGACCTACATTTCCACATTCTCGGTTAAAGTCAGCCAGCATTTGTGCCGCTTGGCTAATGTTTGGTGTTATTAGAATGATGTCATCAGCGAGCGGAGGTGGTGTAGTTGCCGACCATCTGTTTTCACTCCCATTCCTTCCCATTATAATTGTCTCATGATGTTCTCAAGGGTGGCACTGAAGAGTTTTGGTGAGATGGTATCACCCCTGTCGAACCCCTCTTTTGACATCAATGATCACTTCTTTGTAGAATGGTGAGATCCTGGTGGTGAATCCGTAATACAGCTCATGAAGGATCTTGATGTATTGGGTTTGAACACCCTGTTTGACTAGGGCTTTGATGACTGCTTCAGTCTCCACAGAATCAAAGGCTTTCTGTAAATCAATGAACATGAGACAGAGCGGCATCTTGTACTCCCTGCAAACCTCAATGAGCTTGGTTACTGTGTGGATATGGTCAATTGTGCTGAATCCTTTCCGGAAACCTGCTTGCTCGCATGGCTGTCCTTCATCTAGTGTTGTGCTAATCCTGTTCAGGATGACTCGTGTAAACAGCTGGTAGATGACGGACAACAGGCAGATGGGGCGATAGTTGCAGATGTTGTGAATGTCTCCCTTCTTGAACAGTAGAACTGTCCTGCTGGTTTTCCATTGGGAGGGCACCTTGCATTCGGACAGGTAGCGTGTGAAGAGCCGAGCTAGTGTATTGATGAGTACCGACGGCAGATTCTTCAGGTGTTCGGGTCTGACTTTGTCTGGGCCTGGTGCTGTTCCCTTCTTTACCGACGAGATGGCATGTTGGATTTCAGAAGGGAGAACGCTGGGAATGACATATCCATCCTGTGGAATTTGGTATGTGGGCAGGTGGATGTGGCTATCAAAGAGATTTGAGTAGAAGTCCTGGATAATCTTCTCCATTGCCTTTCTGGAAGATGTGATAGATCCATCAGGGCGTCGGAGGGCAGTCATCTTGGTCTTATAGTTGGCGAAGGACAGGCAGGCAGTGCGAATACTTTTCCCGGCTTCTGCTGCATCTTCCAGTATTTCTGCTCTTCTGTCTTTGAGGTCTGCTTTTATCGCTTCTCTGCACTGTTTAGCAAGCTTGGACGTTAGCATTTGGTCTCCTGAGGCTCGCGCCTTGCCACGTTGGTGAATGAGCTCAAGAGTTTCTGAAGACAAGCGCCCTTTTGTGTTTTTCTCTCTCTCGGCATTCTTCGCACAATCATGGAGGTGCTGAACCAGTCAGTTGTATTCTTCATCGATGTCATCAATGATGGTATCTTCCCATGTTGCCGCAATGCTGCCAAAGAGTTCCCAGTTGGTGGTCGTTCTGGGAGTTCTCTTCTTAAACATTGAAGCTTTTTCTCCCCTTGCTGGGAAGTAGAATTTTTGCACAAAGGAGACGGTGGTCTGATCCTGTCTGGAATTTGGGGACGACAGCACCATCGGTCAGACAAAACCGTCGATTGAAGACGATGTCGCCAATTTCATTGTGGAACTGTCCGCCAGGAGATTCCCATGTCCAACGTTTCGCTTCAGCCTTCTGAAACTGTGAGTTCCCATGAATAGTCTTGGTGGACATGATGAACTCAGATAGTCTCTCACCCTGTTCATTCCATTCTAGGCCATGGGTCCCAATGTGGAGTTCTTCAGCCGATCTTCTCGGTCCTATCTTGGCATTAAAATCACAGACTATGATCTTGTAGAAGGTGTGATCTTTTTTTATAGAACTCCTCCAGTTCCATGTAGAATTTCTCAATTTCATCTTCTTTCTATGTGGATGTCGGTGCATAGGCAATGAAGATAGAAATTGCTGGCAGTGGGCCACATCTCCTCAAGTGTAATTGTCCTATTCGGTTTGTTAGGCATTCAAATGAATCAATGTTGACAGCCATGTTCGTGTTGACAAGGACACCAACGCCACCAACGCCTCTTTTTGTCACATGTTCCAAAGAACAATTCTTCTCCGGTGTCAAATACAGCATGATACGACTGACGCCTCCTCGTCTCAGTCAGACCAATAATGTCATACTTGATCTTTTGCGCTTGCACCATCAGATCCTCAGTATATGCTTCCAATGCCAGCGTCACGTGCATTGAAAGTACAGACAGTTATTTCAGTCCTTCGTTTTGGCAGCCTAGGACAGCCATGAAATTTTATCAGGCACTGCTTGCTTGCCTTTCTTACTGCTGCCGTATTAAGGGCTCTTTTGGGGTCAGGAAAATAAACATTTTTGTTACTGGATTTTGGCGTATTGAACACGCATCGGACAGCTTGCCAGGCTCTGCCATGCGGGCGCTATATTCTCATTACTTTGTGGGGCTCTCTCAGAGGGGTGGGTAGAATATTTATGGTAATTTGGAGGTAATCCGAAACGGCCGCTATGCGGCCGCGCGCAATGGGGAAAGCTGGTTTCTGCTCTGCCGTGTGTACCTGTGTCTTAGGCTCAAGCATTCCTGGGCTTGAAATACTCTCCTCTGAAGGGCAGGTCTCTGCAGGGTGGGTCCTTGTAGGCTGGGTTTCTGACAAGCTGGGCTGGAGACTGGATTAATCTGTGGGCTGGAGACTGGATTAATATGCTGGGGGGAGATCTTACCAGCTGCAGAGTGTGGATTGTGACACAGATCGCTGCCAGCAAGGTGTGGGGGTTTCTCTGGGCTCCTCCGAGGCTCCATCAGGATGGTGGACTCGGGTCGCAAGTTGCTCTCGTGGTCCATGGAATGCAGGGGGTTCAACGGGGAAAGCTGGTTTCTGTTCTGCCGGGTGTACCTGTGTCTTAGGCTCAAGCATTCCTGGGCTTGAAATACTCTCCTCTGAAGGGCGGGTCTCTGCAGGGTGGGTCCTTGTAGTCTGGGTTTCTGACAAGCTGGGCTGGAGACTGGATTAATCTGTGGGCTGGAGACTGGATTAATATGCTGGGGGAGATCTTACCAGCTGCAGAGTGTGGATTGTGACACAGATCGCTGCCAGCAAGGTGGGTGGGGTTTCTCTGGGCTCCTCCGAAGGCTCCATCAGGATGGTGGACTCAGGTCGGAAGTTGCTCTCGTGGTCCATGGAATGCAGGGGGTTCAATGGAGAAAGCTAGTTTCTGCTCTGCCGGGTGTACCTGTGTCAGGCTCCTGGGGCAGGAGCGATAGCCCAGCGGGTAGGGCGTTTGCCTTGCACGCGGCTGGCCTGTGTCGGCCCGGGTTCGATTCCCGGCATCCCATATGGTCCCCTGAGCACCGCCAAGAGTGATTCCTGAGTGCAGAGCCAGGAGTAACCCCTGAGCCTTGCCGGGTGTAACCGGTTGGATTACTTTGGTGTATATAAGGGGCTGACTTGAGGCCCCTTCACACTTCACCTTTTACCTTTTGGCTCCTGTGGCTTTTGGCTCCTCGGCCCTTCGCTTTTGGCTTTTTGCTCTTTGGCCTTTTGCTCCTTCTGGGTAGGACTCAGCTTGGGTGAGATCCTCCTCTTTTTGGTGGGAGACTTAGGCTCTTTTGTATGGTCTAAGTTCAGACCAGAGCTGAAGTTTGTTCATTATATTGGAGTGCTGTGGAAGAGCTTTTTGTACTATTAAAAGCCATTTTTGGAACTGCACCCTACTCGTAAGTTTTCATCTGTTCTCCCGGCGTCCTCGGAGGTAGAAGAGAACCTCTGTCCTGACACTGTCAGGGAACCACGCGGCATTCCCTGACATAGAGCCATCGTTTTCAGAATGGAATTCCCCAGTTTTTGTGATACAGAAAAAATCAGGCAAATGGCAGTTGCTGATTGACCTAAGGAATGTCAATTCTACAATGATCCCCATGGGAACCCAGGTTGCAGGGGCCCTGCAACCTGGGCCCCCCTCCCAGCAGCTATTCCTAAAGATTGGCCACTAATTATCATAGACTTAAAAGACTGTTTCTACAACATACCTATCCACCCATATGATCGTAAAAGCTTTGCATTTTCAGTTCCTTCCATCAATCATAAAGGTCCTTTACGTAGGTTTCAATGGACAGTATTACCACAAGGAATGACTAAGTCACCAACAATGTGTCAACACTTTGTTGATGAAGTTTTGAGACCTACTCGTGTTAAATTTTCCAATGCACACATTATCCACTACACGGATCATATCTTGCTAGCCTGTGATAATTCCAAAGATCTCCAAAATTTGTATAATGAAGTAATGACAGTTTTACCCGAGGTTGGTTTACAAGTAGCTATGGAAAAAATCCAGATGCAGCCTCCATATGAATATTTGTGCTATGCTCTTGACTGCACTACAGTGCATCCTCAAAAAAATTTCCATTAGTCAAAAAAGGCTCAAAACCTTGAATGATTTTCAAAATCTGTTGGGAGATATCAACTGGGTGCGCCCGCCCTTGGGATTCCTAACTGTGAGCTCAGTAACTTGTTCCACACCCTTGAAGGTGATCCTGCTTTGAATAGCCCAAGGCAACTAATTCCTAAAGCTCAGAAAGAATTAGACTTTTTTCATGGAAGGCTTCAAAAATCTTACCTCTCCAGATTTAATCCCGGAGAAAAGGTATGGTTATTGGTCTTCAACACTCCCGAGTCTCCAACTGCTGCTATAGCCCAATTATCTGGACAGTTAGAATGGGCTTACTTACATAACAAGCAGAATCATACTGCTACAACTTACTTTGAGATGATAGCCAACCTTATAATTAGGGAAGATCAAGAACCCAAGTATTACTTGGACATGATCCTCATGTAATTGTACTACCTGACTCTAAAAAAAGAAATTGAAGCTGTTTTACCACTCAGTGAAATCCTTCAAAGAGCTCTAGCAGATTTTTCAGGAGAAATATCTTATCATTACCCAGCTGGAAAGACCTGGGAATTTCTGAAAAGGACACCTTTTGTAATTTCCACTATTGTCCGTTTCCTCACCTATTCCTGATGCTCCAGTGTACTATATTGACGGATCCTCATCAGGAAAGGGTGGAATTACTGGTCCTTCATTGACTACAACAGTGCACACAAATTATCAATCCGCCTCAGCAAGTGGAACTCGCAACCCTGATACATTTACTATCCCATATATCTGGTCCATGTAATGTGGTGAGTGATTCAGCATATGTAGTTGATTTATTTCCTAGAATCATCACTGCTTCATTAAATGCCCATAATCCCATAATTCAGGAGCTACTCCAAAAGCTGCAAGAAATCCTGCAAAAGAGACATACCCCTATATATATTTCACATATCCGGTCACACTCTGGCCTCCCGGGCTGATGGTTCAAGGAAATGCAGCAGCAGATCTCTTGGCAGCACCTGTATTCAAATCAGCTGAGGAAGAGCACCAAACTCTGCATACAAATGCTCACCACCTTCATGTACATCATGGTATGTCGGGGAACGCTGCCGGGTCCCCGACAGTGTCAGGACAGAGGTTGTCTTCTACCTCCGAGGATGCCGGGAGAACAGATGAAAACTCACGAATCCGGTGCAGTTCCAAAAATGGCTTTTAATAGTACAAAAGCTCTTCCACAGCAATCCAATATAATGAACAGACTCTAGCTCTGGTCCGAACTTAGACCATACAAAAGAGCCTAAGTCTCCCACCAAAGAGAGAGGATGTCACCTGAACTGAGTCCTACCCAGAAGCAGCAAAAGGCCAAAGAGCAAAAGGCCAAAAGCCAAAAGCCAAAAGCGCCCAGGAGCCAAAAGCTGAAGGCTGAGGAACCAAAAGGCAAAAGGTGAAGGGTCCTCAAGTCAGCCCCCCTTATATACACCAAAGTAATCCAATCGGGAGGTTGTCATGCCAACAAAGAACCCTAAACAGAGTGTAGTGCCACACCCCTATTGCAGGTATAAACAAAGGTTACACCAAGGACTAATCCCGAGATTATCTCTTATGTAAAACACTGGAGAGAGAGGGGGCTGATATAAAGTAATACATCTTAACTTCATGAGCTTCATGTAATCTAGATGGTACCCACAAGGTCCTTATTATTATCTGCACCAGTGTGATTCTGAGTATCTTGTTCTCATGTACTGAAAGGGTCATACTCGCCTGCTTAGAGCAAACTAGTATGATCCTTCCTATAGTCTTCCTTTAGTCTCAGCGTAGCCAGGGTGGTAGTCTCCTGGTAAATTCTAACTGTCCCACATTGGGTGCAGTGGGTATAAAGAGGAGCTGTGCCCAATCTAGAAAACATAGAAGTCTTAGTAGATGTATAAGTCAGAAGTTATTCAATCAAGGTGACTTCTGTAACTGCCACACCCTCTAGCAGTGTTTACATAGAAGAGAGATCTCATTAGAATGAACCTTGGCTTAAATAAGATTAAGCTGGGAGTGAGCAAAACAACAAAACTCCCAGATTAGCTAAACACGTCCTCCAACAATGGTATCCCATGGAGACAAGCTAAACAAATTGTCCGTAATTGTCCTGTCTGTGCTCCCTTACATTGTACATCTCATGTAGCTGGAGCTAATCCTCGAGGTTTACAGACAAATCAATTTGGCAGATGGACGTAAAACATACTAACTTATTCCCAAACAAACCTTTCCTTCATGTGGTCATTGATACGCATTCTCGGTTCATATGGGTTGTTCCAATGACTTCTGAAAGAGCCAAATCTGTTTGCTCCTTTTACTTCAGTGCTTCTCTGTCATGGATATTCCCCATACCATAAAAACAGATAATGGTCCTGCTTACACCAGCAGAACCTTCAAATCCTTTTTGCAAAGAGTGGCAGATCAAACATATTACAGGAATTCCATATAATCCACAAAGACAAGGAATTGTTGAACGTGCTCACAGAATGCTTAAAATCCTCAGTTTTTGAGGCAACAAAAAACAAGTATGCCTCCAATGAATTCTTTATTTTTAACATTATTTACCTTAAATTTCTTAAATTTACCTCAGGGCAAGATGTACACAGCTGCTGAAAGACATTTTCAAGAAGATATACAGGCTCAGAAACCAATCAATTCACCTATCTCGATGATCATTAGAGGAAAAGGATATGCCTATGTTTCAACGGATGGCAAACCCTGCCAAGAAGCTTTGGGTCCCATTACATCTTGTTAAAACCTGAGTTCTCCAAGATTCAAGAAATGCCTAAATTCTTCCAAAATAAGTTGCAGAAAGATGTCGCAAACTACTGTTAAAATCATTTACACTTAGTTCACTTATAATAATAATCTTGCCTTGCAGCCTATTGATGTGATGACTGAAGATAAACTTTCTTTAAAAAAAAAAGGGATGGAAAAAGCTGAACTCTGGAAATAGTGTTCTATATCAAAATTGTTTAACAATTAATGAGTTTTCTAATATTTTTGCTTATAGATATTTAAAATTAAAAAAATTTACAACAAGAGAACTTGACTGCTACAGATTCCTTCTATAGGTACTTAATAATCTGGACTCTTACCACAATGCTCATTACAAAAAGGTTTGCTAAGTTAATGAACAAATTTTTTTTCATTTATTTTAAAATTTTTTATTGTAGCACCATGAGATATACAATTATAAAGAAAGTTTTAATTTTTAATGGAGATATTCATTCATATTAAACTGACTCTAGAGCGTGCCCCCAATTTTTTTTACATTTTTTTAAATTATACATTTTATTATACCACCGTGAGATATACAATTACAACGTTGTTCATGTTTGGAGGTTTCGGTCACATAGTGTTCCAGCACCCACACTCCACCAGTGCCCATTTCCCACCACCAATGTCCCCAATTCCCTCCCCCCCCCATAGCCTGCCTAAATGGCAGGTTCTTTATCTCTTTTTTTCCTCCCTCTCTCTCCCATCCTTCTCCTACACATTGTGGGTTGCACTACATACACTTGGAAGCCATCATGTGCACTTTTTTTGCCTGTATTTAATGCTCAGTTCTATGTTGGTATCAGCCCTTTCGACATTTATTCACACATGTTCCCTTCTCCGTCTTACCTAACCTCTGACTCCCTCACGCTTCCGGTAATTTCCACTTTTGGTAAGACCACCTGATATATTTATGTCATGCAAATAAATGCAGTCATTCTATGTCTCTCTCTTTCCTTCTGACTAATTTCACTCAACATGATCCTTTCCATGTCCATCCATTTATAGGCAAATTTCATAACTTCATTTTTCCTAACAGCTGCATAGTATTCCATTGTGTAGATGTACCACAGTTTCTTTATCCAGTCATCAGTTCTCGGGGATAATGGTTGTTTCCAGGTTCTGGCTATTGTGAATAGTGCTGCTATGAAAATAAAAGTGCAGATTGTGTTTCCGCTGTGTGTTTTTGGTTTCCCAGGGTATATTCCCAGGAGTGGTATGGCTGGGTCAAAAGGGAGCTCAATTTCTAATCTTTGGAGGAATGTCTATATTGTTTTCCAGAAAGGTTGCACAAGTCGACATTCCCACCATCAATGTATGAGAGTCCCCCTTTCCCCGCATCCACGCCAGCACTTGCTGCTTTTACCCATTTGAATATGGGCCAGTCTCTGTAGTGTGAGGTTATATATCACTGATGTTTTGATTTGCATCTCTCTGATGATTAGTGATGATGAGCATTTTTTCATATGCCTTTTGGCTATTCGAATTTCTTCCTTGTCAAAGTTTCTGTTCATCTCTTCTCCCCATTTTTTATGGGGTTGGCTGTTTTCTTCTTATATAGCTGTACCAGTGCCTGATATCCTGGATATTAACCCCTTATCAGATGGGTATAAGGGGTTATATTCTTTCCCTTTCTGTGGACTGTCTTTCTATCTTGGTCACTGTTTCTTTCAAGGTGCAGAAGCTCTTTAGTTTCATGTAGTCCCATATGTTTATCTTTTCTTCTAGTTGCTTTGTTAATGGTGTTTCACCTTTGAAGATGTCTTTAGCTTCAATGTCGTGGAGGGTTTTTCCTAAAATTTTCTTCAGTGTACTTTATGGAATCAGGTCTGATATTGAGATCTTTAATCCATTTTGATCTGATTTTTGTGCAAGGGTTTAGGCAAAGGTCCAAATTCATTTTTTTACATGTAGCTGTCCTGTTTTCCCCAAAACCACATGTTGAAGAGGCTTTCCTTACTCCAGTTTGGACTTTTTGCACCTTTATCAAAGATTAACAGATCATGTCTTTGAGGGTGGGTGTCAGGATACTCAACTCTATTCCATAGGTCCACAGGTCTGTTTTTATTCCAGTACCACGCTGTTTTTATTACTGATGCTTTGTAGTACAGTTTGAGGTTGGGAAAGTTGATGCCGGCGCCCTCCGCTGGGGTCCCCGACAGTGCCGGGAAGCGAAGTTCCCTTCTACCTCCGAGCCGGCGAGGAATGGATGAGCACTCAGGGATCCGATGAGGTTTTAAAAGACTTTACTTATCACAGGTTCAGGCATACAAATCAGCAAAAGGAAAACCCGATGCTTAGGATTCCAGGCTAGAACCCCAGCCACGTGTAGGCCAAGATGGCGCACCACCACGTGCATAGGCTTTGGGAAAGGAGAAGAAAAACTTCCAAGCAGGGCAACCGCTCACAGCGAGCAAAAGCCCCCAAAGAAGCGCGGGGAGAGTGAAAACCGGCTAGTTTATACCCGTGCAACTCAGGCCTTCCTCCCATTGTTATGGAAAGCAGGGAGTGTTAAATGTCCTTAGATAATCCCTCCCTGCACCTCACCTAGGCCCTTTAGTATGCTAATGCAGCGGCCCTTAAAGGAGTCCTGCAACAACTCCCCTGATTAGTTTACTAATAAAAATTGAAAAGGTAAGAAATATTTAGTAATGTACAGAAAATTAAGATAAGAAAAAACAATTCCAATTGCAAAATGATAATACATGTTACTTTAGGATCCTAACTTGTTTTTGGACCCAAAGCAAAGTTCAAGATAAAGTGTTTTTAGCTGTCTGATTATAACGGACTATAGTTTGCATTGTCCATAATTTGTGAGAGTCAATTTGCTATATTTTATGTAAAGTCGGGTGTCTGGAACAAAGTCTGTGGGGCTACTTCTGGAACAGCAATAGCGGTGATCATATGAGTATGAGTCTCTGGAGAGCAGCGGTCAGGAACTCGTTGAATTGTCAGGAACACTGGATTGGGTTTCAGGAACACTGGAACAAGTATCTCGAATTCTGGAACAGGAATCTTGAGTGCTGGAACAGGTGTCAGGAACATCGGTGTGATATCTTGAACTCTGGAACAGGAGTCTTGAGTGCTGGAGCAGGTGTCTGGAACATCGGTGTGGGCGCCTTGCAGGGCTTCTTCAGCAAGGGAACATTGGCACCGGTAACTGTACCTGTAGCTTAGGCGAGACAAAAACACTTTTCGAGGTTAATCACAAGTAGAGATTTTAAGGCTTTGTAGGGATCCAAGTCTGGGATGGAGAGAAGAATATAAAGAAGCTCCAACATGGGTGGAGCAGGGAAATAAGTATGAGAATTGATGATTTTAAAATTGATAAATCTAGTGGATCAGCAGTGGAGTTGATGAATGTAATAGAGGTTTGTAGTGGTCAGAAATTGAGAAGGTAGTAGTTGAGACATAACATAGACACAACATTAATCACAAACATAATGGTGGCCACCACATGCACACACACGCACACATACATTTGATCGATCAATATCTTACAGCTGTATATGTGACCCATTTAGGGTGATAAATGGTAACGAGTCAAGCGCTTCATAAATATAAAGCCGGCAAATGATGGTGAGAAAGTGTCTTTTCCTGTGAATAGAGCATTGGGAAAAATTAGTTTTGCAAATTATTAAATTTTTAGCGAGCACTGTTTTAGGAGTCTCGGAGTATTGAGCACTGTAAGCGCAGGTTTACTGGATTCGAATATCTCATCCTGTGAACAGAATCATTAGAAAAACAATTTTTTATTGATTTAGCAAACATTTTTGTAATGAGCACTGTGATCAGAGTCCACCCATTTTTCCACCCTTTTTTTTTTTTTGTAAGAAAGAAAATATTTAGGCTGTAAGGCAAGATATTAGACATGAACCATGATCACAGACTGCAAAACAAGATCATTATTAAAAGGAACCAATCCAGGAAGTTTAAACAGCAACTTGCAATTTAAAAATTTAAGACTTTATATTGAAAGAATTAATTGTTTTCTGATTTTTGGAGAATTCTAGTCTTAACAAGTCGCAGAGGGACCCAGAGTTTCTTGGCAGGGTTATCGCCTGTAGAAATGAAAGCATAGCCTCTTCCCTCGAATGAGGAGGTGACCTGCAATCCATTTATCATCAATTTTCACCCAGATAGGTGAATTGACCGCTTTTTGAGTTTGCATATCTTCTTGAAAGTGACGCTCAGCCGCGGTATAGGGATCTCCTTGAGGTATATTTAAGAAGTTTAAGGTAAATAATGTTAAAGATAAAGAATCCATTGGAGGCATGCTTGTTTTTCGTTGCTTTAATAGCTGAGTTTTAAGTGTTCTGTGGGCACGCTCAACTATTCCTTGTCCTTGTGGATTATATGGAATTCCTGTAATATGTTTGATCTGCCATTCCTCGCAAAAGGATTTGAAGGTTTTGCTGGTGTAAGCAGGACCATTATCTGTTTTTATGGTATGGGGGAATACCCATGACGGAGAAGCACTGGAGTAAAAATGAACAAACAGATTTAGCTCTTTCAGACGTCATAGGAACAGCCCATATGAACCGGGAATATGTATCGATGACCACATGAAGGAAAGGTTTGTTGGGAAATAAGTTAGTATGAGTTATATCCATCTGCCACAATTGGTTTGTCTGTAAACCTCGAGGATTTGCTCCTGCTACATGAGATGTACAATGTAAAGGAGCACAGACAGGACAGTTGCGGACAATTTGTCTAGCTTGTCTCCATGGGATGCCATGGTGTACATGAAGGCGGCGGGCATTTGTATGTAGAGTCTGGTGCTCTTCCTCAGCTGATTTAAATACTGGTGCTGCCAAGAGATCTGCTGCTTCGCTTCCTCGAACCATTGGCCCGGGAGTCGGCTGTGAGAACGGATGTGGGAGATGTATATAGGGAATGTTCTATTTCGGAGGAGATCTTGTAGTTTATGGAGCAGCTCCTGAATTATAGGATTATGGGCATTTAAAGAAGCAGTGACAATTCCAGGAAATAAACCAACTACATATGCAGAATCACTCACCACATTACATGGGCCAGATACATGGGATAGTAAATGTATCAGGGTGGCGAAGTTCCACTTGTTGGGCAGATTTATAATTTGTATGCACAGTAGTGGTCAATGAAGGACCTGTAATTCCACCCCTTCCTGATGAGGAGCCATCAATATAATACACTGGAGCATCAGGAATGGGAGAGGAGCGGACAATGGTGGAAATTACAAAAGGTGTCCTTTTCAGAAATTCCCAGGTTTTTCCAGCTGGGTAATGATAAGATATTTCTCCTGAAAAATCTGCTAAAGCTCTCTGAAGGATTTCACTGAGTGGTAAAACAGCTTCAATTTCTTTTTTAGGGTCAGGTAGTACAATTACATGGGGATCATGTCCAAGTAATACTTGGGTTCTTGATCTTCCCTTAATTATAAGGTTAGCTATCATCTCAAGGTAAGGTGTAGCAGTACGATTCTGCTTGTTATGTAAGTAAACCCATTCTAACGGTCCAGATAATTGGGCTATAGCAGCAGTTGGAGACTCGGGAGTGTTGAAGACCAAGAACCATACCTTTTCTCCGGGATTAAATCTGGAGAGGTAAGATTTTTGAAGCCGATTCATGAAAAAAATCTAATTCCTTCTGAGCTTTAGGAGTTAGCTGCCTTGGGCTATTTAAAGCAGGATCACCTTCAAGGGTGTGGAACAGGTTACTGAGCTCACAGTTAGGAATACCAAGGGAGGGGCGCACCCAGTTGATATCCCCCAGCAGTTTTTGAAAATCATTCAAGGTTTTGAGCCTTTTCTGACTAATGGAGATCTTTTGAGGACGCACTGTAGTGCGGTCAAGAGCATAGCCCAAATATTCATATGGAGGCTGCATCTGGATTTTCTCCGGAGCTACTTGTAAGCCAGCCTCTGGTAAAACTGTCATTACATCATTATATAAATTCTGGAGATCTCTGGAATTATCACAAGCTAGCAGGATATCATCCATGTAGTGGATGATGTATGCACCAGGAAATTTAGCACCGAATGGGTCGCAAAACCTCATCAACAAAGTGTTGACACATCGTAGGTGAATTAGTCATTCCTTGGGGCAATACTGTCCACTGAAACCTACGTAAAGGACCTTTATGATTAATGGAAGGGACTGAAAATGCAAACCTTTTCCGATCATCTGGGTGGATAGGTATGCTGTAAAAAGCAGTCTTTTAAATCTATGATAATTAGCGGCCAATCCTTAGGAATAGCTGCTGGAGAGGGGAGCCCAGGTTGTAGGGCTCCCCATGGGGACCATAGTAGAATTTACATTCCTTAAGTCAATCAGCAAACGCCATTTGCCTGATTTTTTCTGTATTACAAAAACAGGAGAATTCCATTCTGAAAACGCTTCCTCAATATGTCCTAATTTCAGCTGTTCTTCCACTAGATTTGTTAGCGCCTCTAACTTTTTGGTATTGAGGGGCCACTGTGGTGTCCATATAGGTTTGTCAGACTTCCACTGAATGCGGATAGGTAGTGGGCGCTTAACCACAGCGGCCCCAATTAAAAAGGGTTACTCCCGGTGTTAGGCTTATTATGGAGAGCTGGAATTGGTGCTCGACGGGGAATTGGACGAGGTATGTGGATTACTGCCCCCCCACTGCTCCAGCATGTCTCGACCCCATAAAGTTAAAGGCATAGGGGCTATATAAGGCTGGACCATGGCTACATTCCCTTCAGGGCCAATACACGGCAGCCACCTGGCACTCTGTCGGAGAAGAGAGGGAGGAGATATTGCCTACCCCGCTCAGGCTATGGGACACTTTCTTTAGGGCCCAGTTAGAGGGCCAATACTTGGTGGAGATTATGGATATGTCTGCCCCTGTATCCAACATGCCTTTTGAATTTCCTTTTATAAATTTCGATGGGTATAACCGGCCGCTTGGCCTGAGAAATTCTGGCAGTGTACCCAACTAGATAGTTAGCAGGTGGCTGGTGGGCTTGGTTCTGTGTGGCTGCATAACCAACAATGAAGTTGGCAGAATGGTTGGTACTGTTTAAGCCACCAGCTGTAGGGTGTTCGGACTGACTACACGGATCCTCAAAAAATAATAATAGTTTAGCAAGTGGTTCCCCTTTTTTAAAAGTCCATTTAGTTGGCACAGATATTGACAGTATTATCTCTCCATGAGATTCAGGATCCAGAAGTCCGAAATGCACCATAATTCCCTTAAATTTCAGCCAATCGCTCCCTGAATTAAACCCATACTACCTGGGGAGCAGGTCCTTTTTATCCCTGTTTTTAGCATGTAGGGGTCTTGACTTGGGTATATTGTGACAGTCTTAGGGCAGAGAATGTCGAGACTGCCACTGCCTGATGGGGGTAGGCCAGAGAGCATTTATTGACTGTAATTCTGTGGATTCTGATTCGGAGGATATTGGGCAGGTGGAATGAAGGAGAGTGCCCCTGGATTCAGCTGGGCCTGGGGCTGGCCCCCCACCCAGTTTCCCGCATTAGGGGGAGGCATAGATGTTATTTGAGCTCATGGAGCTTGTGGAACCTGGGAGGGGGCCCATGTAACATTTCCTATAAAGGGATTATTAGAATGTTGCCCTGTATTGATAATTGTAGAAGATGGGCAATCTCTACGGGTGTGTCCCTTCTTTCCGCAGATAAAGCAGGTTATCTGTCCAGATGAAGCCTGAGGCTGACTTCGCCTCCAAGACCGACAGTCTCTGGCCCAATGTTTTCCTTTTTCTGCACCTTGGGCATGGTCCAGGTGGGGCCCTTCGAGGGGTGGAGCTGCGATTATTAGAATAGTTTCTCCGATTATTGTTTATCCTTTTGAAGTTTATTGTTTCTCCCCTAGAGCTGTCTGACTTGTTTCTCTCCCTAGAGCTGTCTGACTTGTTTCTCTCCCTAGAGCTGTCTGACATTTCATCCCTCTCCTGATCCTCCTGCTGTATGGGATAAGCCTCCTATATCATCCTGTGTTTTATGGGAGGTTAAACCGACATTTCTACAGGCCTTTAGATACCCCATGAGGTCAGCCTTTTCCCTAATACCATATAGTAATGCTCGACATTTTTGATTAGCATTCTCATATGCTAAGTTTCGCTTTTAGGATTTCTTGAGTGGTTGGGTCTTGAACCTGTCTTTGGATTGTTTCACATAATCTCCCAACAAAATCAAAGTATGGTTCATCACGACCCTGGTAAATTTTTTGTATAGCTACCTAGAAATTCTGGGTCGGAACCTACTCTTTCCCACGCCTTTAATGCTGTCTCCCGAACGAATTTTAAAAATAGGTTCAGGTAATGTCGCTTGTTTTGCTTTGTTTTTCCATTCACCTTCACCGTTTAGCATGGCAAAAGTTATAGTATGGCCTGATTCCTTTTCTCTTAAAGTGTCAATATTCTGGTTAACCCCATCTGCATACCACATATGCCATTGCATGTACTGTGATTTGTTTAGACAAGTATCGGCTACCGCTTCAAAGTCTCCCAATACCCACTGACTACTTTCGCCTCCAATCAGCTAAATATTTTAAAGTATAAGGACTTGATATTCCAAACCTGTCGCAAGCCTTCCTAAACGGGGTTATTGCCTCAATTTTTAAGTCTTCATGAATCGGTTTTACTTTATCTTTAGATTGGTCATGAGAAAGATTGCTGGGCTTTGCTCTTTGACTCGAGCTAATCTGTTTCTCCCTTCTTCCTCATCAGAGCTTGTAGTATCTGGCAGAGGAACATCTACCCCATTGAGGGTATTAACTCTGGGGAGATTTTCAGCTTGGGAATTTGCCTCCCTCTGGGTTTTCCTGTTCCTCCTCTAAGTTATCAGCCACATTAGAATTCTTTTTTAAATTTTTTTTGCTGGGAATGTATACACCTTTTTCAAGTCTACAGTTTTGGGGCGTGTTTGTGAACGGGCTTTTAGTTGGTTCACGCCTCAGTATTGGGTATGCGCTAGGTCCTGATTGATAAGTTATGAAATCAGAAATCTCCCCTGCGTAACACATCCATTTCTTGGTTTAAGTTTTCAAGTTTCCTATATGTTTCTTCCTTTTGTTCTTTCAATCTTATGTGTAACTTCCAAACCTCCTCTTTCTGTCCATCTATTCTATCTCTCTGTCTGTCAATTTCTTCCTCTAAGATAATGCTGATTTTATCGATATCCTTCTTCTGCTCTTCAAACTTTACTTCAAATTTTAAATCCTGTTTAATAATTTTACTTTCCTGTTCTTCTAATTTTTCCTTGAATTTTAAATCCTGTCTTCTAATTTTTCCTTGAATTTTAAATCCCGTTCTTCTAATTTTTCCTTGAATTTTAAATCCTGTTCTTCTAATTTTTCCTCAAATTTTAAAATCTGGTTAATAATTTTACTTTCCTGTTCTTCTAATTTCTTTTCAAATTTTAAACTCTGTTTAATAATTCTGTCCTCAAGCTTTAAGACCAGTCTACCTGTAGCTTTATGATCCTCACTTATTTCTTCAATCGCTGAGTAAATCTCGTCCCTTAAGATTGCATTCAATTTATTACTTTCCTCCCTCTCTCTATTAAACATTGTCCTTACGCAAAGGTACAGTTTAAAAATCGCAAGGACCCAGATGATTTGTGAAAAGATAGAGTAGTTCTCAGAAAGGAACTTTATAGACTGGGCTATGTATGGTTCCGAGCCAATAAAAGATACAATGAATCTATACCATGAGATATCCATCATTTTACTCACGGTTCGGAGGCAGATGATCTCTGTCCGATGATAATTAGACCAGACGATGTTCGTGGTGCCCACACAAGGGACGGCAAATGTCGGAGGCGCTCCGCCGGTCCCCGACAGTGCCGGGAAGCGAAGTTCCCTTCTACCTCCGCCGGCGAGGAATGGATGAGCACTCAGGGATCCGATGAGGTTTTAAAAGACTTTACTTATCACAGGTTCAGGCATACAAATCAGCAAAAGGAAAAACCCGATGCTTAGGATTCCAGGCTAGAACCCCAGCCACGTGTAGGCCAAGATGGCGACCACCACGTGCATAGGCTTTGGGAAAGGAGAAGAAAAACTTCCAAGCAGGGCAACCGCTCACAGCGAGCAAAAGCCCCCAAAGAAGCGCGGAGAGTGAAAACCGGCTAGTTTATACCCATGCAACTCAGGCCTTCCTCCCATTGTTATGGAAAGCAGGGAGTGTTAAATGTCCTTAGATAATCCCTCCCTGCACCTCACCTAGGCCCTTTTAGTATGCTAATGCAGCGGCCCTTAAAGGAGTCCTGCAACAGCCGCCCCATCTTCTTTTTCCCGAGGATTGCTTTTAGCTATTCGTGGGAATTTATTATTCCATATGAATTTCAGGAGTGTTTGGTCAATTTATTTAAAGAATGTCATGGTTATCCTTATAGGAACCACACTGAATCTGTACAAATCTCTAGGGAGTATTACCATCTTGACAATGTTAATTCTCCCCATCCATGAGCAGGGAATGTGTTTCCATTTTCTCGTGTGCTCTTTTATTTCTTGAAGCAGTGTCTTGTAGTTTTCTTTTATATGTCCTTTACACACTTGGGTAAGCTTAATTACTAGGTATTTGATTTTCTGTGGTACAATTGTGAATGGAATCGATTTCTTAATATCCCTTTCTTCTCTTTCATTATTTGTGTATAGGAAAGCCCGATTTTTGGGTATTGATTTTGTACCCTGCCACTCTACTATACATATCTATTGTTTCTAAGAGTTTTTGAATCGAGAGTTTAGGGTTCTCTAAGTATAATATCATGTCATCTGCAAATAATGATAGCTTGATTTCTTCCTTGCCTATCTGGATGCTCTTAATGTCCTTTTCTTCTCTGATTGCTAAAGTGAGTACTTCCAGTACTATATTGAATAAAAGAGGTGAGAGAGGGCAACCTTGTCGTGTTCCTGGTCTTAAGGGGAAGGCTTTCAATTTTTCCCCCATTGAGAATGATACTCGCTGTGGGCTTTTGGTAGATGGCTTTGACTATCTTGAGGAAGCTTCCTTCAATTCCCATTTTCTGGAGGGTTTTAATCATGAACGGGTGCTGGATCTTGTCAAATGCTTTTTTCTGCATCTATTGATAGGACCATATGGTTTTTATTTTTTCTCTTATTGATATGATATATTATGTTGATTGATTTGCAAATGTTGAACCATCCTTGCATTCCCGGGATGAATCCTACTTGGACATGATGTATGATCTTTTTGATGAGTCTTTGGATTCTGTTTGCTAGTATTTTGTTGAAGATCTTAGCATCTGTGTTCATCAAGGAGATTGGACTGTAATTTTCCTTCTTTGTGTTGTTTCTCCCTGCTTTGCGTATCAGGGTGATATGTGCCTCATAGAAGCTGTTTGGGAGTGTTTCTGTTTCTTCTATTTCCTGGAAGAGCTTGAACAGGACAGGCAGTAGATCCTCCTTAAAGGTTTGGTAGAATTCGCTAGTGAACCCATCTGGACCTGGGCTTTTGTGTTTGGGCAGACTTTTAATTACTGTTTCAATTTCCTTGATGGTGATAGGCTTATCTAGGAATTGGAGGTCTTCTTGTTTCAACGTGGGAGTTTATAGGACTTCAGGAATTTATCCATTTCTTCTAGGTTCTCATGCCTCGTGGCATACAGGTTCTCAAAGTAATCTTTGATGATCTTTTGGATTTCTGTCTTTTCTGTTGTGATGTTACCATTTTCATCTCTGATTCTGTTTATTTGGGTTCTCTCTTTCCCTGTCCTTACAAGTCTTGCCAGTGGCTTGTCGATCTTGTTTAATTTTTTCAAAGAACCAGCTTTTAGTTTCATTAATCTTTTCGATTTTTTTTTTTGTTTCCAGCTTGTTGATTTCCTCCCTTAGTTTTATTATTTCCTTTCTTCTACCTGGGTTTGGCTTCTTTTGTTGGTCTTTTTCTAATATTTTCAGCTGTGAGATCAGGTTATTTATGTGGGCCCTTTTATCCTTTCCTTATGAATGCATGCAGAGCTATGAACTTTCCTCTTAACGCAGCTTTTGCTGTGTCCCACAAGTTCTGATAGTTGGTATCTTCATTGTCATTTGTTTCTAGGAATCTTTGGATTTCCTGTTTGATTTCTTCTATGACCCATTTGTTGTTCAGCAGTGAGATGTTCAGTTTCCAGGTGTTTGGTTTGGCTCCCTGCTTCTGTGTATGGTTAAATACTATATTCAGTGCATCATGGTCTGAAAAGATAGTTGACACAATTTCTATCTTTTTTATTTTGTTGAGGTATGCTTTGTGGCTCAGTATATGATCTATCTTAGAGAATTTTCCATGTGCCCTGGAAAAAATGTGTATTCAGCTTTTTTTGTGTGAAAGGCCCTGTATATATCAACCAACTCTCTTTCTTCTATTTCTTCCTTCAGGTCCAGTATTTCCCTGGTGAGTTTCAGTTTCATCGATCTATCCATAGTCGATAGTGCAGTGTTGAAGTCTCCGACTATTATTGTGCTACTGTTAATGTCTTCTTTGAGGTCTATTAATAGTCATTTTAAGTATTTTTCTGGCCCCTCATTTGGCACATATATGTTTAGTAGTGTGATTTCTTCCTGGGTATATACCCTTAATTATTAAGAAATGGCCTTCATTGTCCCTTTTAACCTTTTTCTGCCTGAAGTCTATATTGTCAGATACGAGTATGGCCACACCCACCTTTTTGGAGGGGTTGTTTGCATGGAGAATGGTCTTCCAGCCTTTGACTTTGAGTCTGCGTTTGCTCTGGTTATTCAGATATGTTTCTTGTAGGCAGCAGAATGTTGGATTGAGTTTTTTAATCCATTTTGCCACCTGTATCTCTTAATTGGTGCATTTAGACCGTTGTTTGAGAGAGATTATTGTCATTGGATTTTGTGCCATTTTTCTGTTTAAACTTGTTGTGGTGTTGGGTTGTCTATTTTACAATAGACCCTTCAATCCTTCTTTAAAGTTGGTTTTGAGTCTATGAATTTCCTGAGTTGTTGTTTATCCATGAAGTTGTGTATCTTTCCTTCACCTCTGAAAGTAAGTCTAGCTGGGTAAAGAATTCTTAGTGAGGCCTGAAGTTCATCGAGTCTTTTCACAGTATCCCACCATTGTTTTTGGGCTTGGAGTGTTTCATCTGAGAAGTCTGCTGTAAATCTCAGGGATGCTCCTTTATATGTGATTTCCTTCTTTGATCTTGCTGCTTTTAGTATTCTATCTCTGTCTATCGTTTTTGTCATTTTAATAAGGATGTGTCTTGGAGTATTCTTATTGGGGTTTCTTTTAGCTGGTATCCTCTGGGCCTCCTGTATCTGGGAGCATGCTTTCTTCAGTTCGGGGAACTTCTCAGCGATGATGGCTTTGCCAGTTTCTTCTTCATCAGGATTTTCTTCTTGCCCTTCTGGGACCCCAATGATGTGTATGTTGTTCCTTTTGGCTTCATCCACGATTTTCTGGTAGTCTGCTCATTGATTGTGAGTCATTTTTCCATCTTCTGGTGTTGTCTACAGAATCTCTGAACCTCGCCTTCGAGATCACTGATTCTTTCTTCAGTAGCTGTTACTCTGCTTGGAGGCCTTCCCCTGTGTTTTTTAGTTCACTTACCTCATTTTTAATATCTGTCATTTCTGCGTGTACTTTGGTCTGAAATGTACTCAATTCTGCCCTCATGCCCTCTTGTATTTTATTTGCTTTGTATTTCATTGTTTCTTTGAGTTCCTTGTGCATCTTTAACAGTTCCTTCCGAAATTCCTTTTCAGAGAGGTTATATAGCTCATTGTTATTGCTTGACTCATCTGTATTAGTGACTTCAATCGTAGAGCTTGCCGGAATTCTGCGTTGCTTTACCATAATGACTATCGTAGGTTGAAAATGTGTGTTCTAGATGACTAGTCAATAGAGTTAGTAGGTGCCTGAATTACTTTGCAGCTAGGGATGTATAGCAAAGAATGTAGGGGCAAAAGATAGATAATATTTTTGCGCCGGATACACTAGCATCCGCGCGGTTTTGAATTTTGGGGTGTTGGTAGGTGGTTCCGGAGTCAGGGGTCGGGGTGGGGTAATGCAGTGGAATGTTCGAGGAAGCTGGGTTTGGCTTGGTCCCCTTCTCAAAGAGTCAGCCCTTTATCCTGGAGAGGAGTGGCTCTGGTCTGCGCAAGAGCGGAACGCACCTGGTGGGGAGAGCGGGATCTGCTGGGCATCGGGGTGGATGGCATCAGGTGGGAGGTCCGAGAAGCTGGGTGTGCCTTGGTCCACTTTCTCAAAGAGCCAGCCCTTTATCCTGGAATGGAGTAGCTCGGGGCTGCCCACCGCAGGAATGCACCTGGTGGGGAGTGCTGCCTTCTTTCAATACCAGCTTGACCACTAATCCACATCCTCAAGGCCCTTAAATTAAATTTTAAAATAAACTTTACATCACCACCTTCAATGAATAACTAGTTTCTTTGGTTAAAAAAAAGAAAGTTCCCAAAATAAATACAATAAAAATAATCCCATATTGGATTTTAGGTAGCTAGCTTTGATTACTAAAGGTGATATTGCTAAAGACTGCTCTCCTTTCCTTGTAAAAGGAAAAATATGCAAATATCAGGGAACTAGCGCAAAAAGGAAATTTTCCTTAAGATCTAATCAGAATATGATATAAATGTGAAAACAAAACTCTATCCCCATCCAGTTGAACTGTTGCCTAGTTCTGTGTCCATGAATCTACTAAGCTATCTCATATGCCATGACACCACGGTTCTCATGGTTCTTGTAGAATCTAAGAGTATCAGAACACCCTTTATTATGCTGAAACAGTCTGAAGGGCCTGAGGATAGCTCAGTGGCAATGTATCTACCTTGTTTGGGGGTCATAATTTTTATCCCGTGTACCCTGCATGTGTTGAATGTAATTCCAGTGTCACTTCTATTTGGGATCCTCAGCATCACACCCAAATGTGCATGAGCTTCCCAACTAAAATGTGTGACCCCTGGTAAGCTGTATGTGGCCATGAAATAAAGAATGTGACTCCCAGTGAGTTTTACACAAAAATGTGCATAAGCATCATAATTAAAATGCACAGTCCCTGGTCAGTATGACAACATGTGTCCAAACCCTGGTAACAACAATGGTGGTGAAGTTGGGAAGTGAACTGATTGCTGATTTGGTTTCAAGGTTCAGACCTGAAAATGTGCCTTTTGGTAAGGTTCAGGATCATATTGTGTTGCTGGACCTGGGAAATACACTTTCGACGGTACCCTGCCCATGACGCATTATCCCTCCCTGGGAATAATAGGCTGGAGAAGATTGTCCTACAAAACAGGATCAGTCACAAACCCAAACAGGGAAAACCTGTTTCTGTATGTCATCGGTAACTTTTGTATCAAAAATCAACAGGTCAAACCCTCCCTGAGTTATAATTTCTGAACCACTCAGTTCCTCCACCTGGAGAGCTGAATTACAGATTGTGGTCTATGAGACAGCCTTCTGTCTTCAACCTTTCCATCACCTCTCTCTTCAAGGATGAAGTAGGGGAGAAGTTAAACTACTTCCTTGGGAAAGACTGTCCACACAATTTAATGTCTCAGGTATCAGATTGATTGAACATAAGCCCGCACAATCTCCTGTGATGAGAAATATCTGTCTAGAGCTGACTAAATTGAATAGATGAGTAGTTGTCCCCAGGTCTATGTTTACCATGTTTAAAGACCAGGCGTCCTGGAGCATGTCCTTAGTAACAAAAAAGCCCAAGAACTCCCTCTCAGCCCTTGGAATCATTTCTCTGAGAAGGAAAATTTGCCAAAAGAGAGCGCAATCATAGCTGCCTCCCAACAGATCCTCATTAATTTGGGAGTCAGGGAATAGAGCTCGGTGGTAAAGCACCTGCCTTCATTTCCTGAGTTCAGTCTCTGGTACCATGGGAATAAACAGCAACCCAAGCCATTGATTTGTCTTTTTTTTCCATCTGGGGCTCATATTTAGAATGATGAACATTTTCCCATAACTAGATTCGTGATTAAAATGCTGTCCTACTCCCACTTTCCCAGCATAATAAGCTTTTTCATTCATGCCCCAGTCTTGACCTGCTGTCAAGAATTATAGCTACATTTTCACAAAAATTTGTTGCCACAGTGTTGAATTGAGTGCCACAAATATATTTTACACATAATTGCCCCCTAAATTTGGTAAAGTTCCATATGTAAATTTCTCATTGAAAAGATCAGAAATGATTTATGCAGGGGCCACAACTGGCAGTACTCAGAGATAATTATTGGCTCTGTGCTTCGGGATCACTCCTGTCAGTTATCTGGGGACCATATGGAGGTGCCAGAGATGGAACCCAGGTTGGTCACATGTAAGGTAAGTGCTCTACCCATTGTGCTATCTTTGTAACCAAGAAAATTTTTTATCTCACTCTCACCAGAATTCAATATTATCCAAGTAAGCTTTTTGAATGAGATACAACACTGTTTCACGCACTGGAGCACCTTAGGGAGGGACTAGTACAGGGACTAGTACAGTCCCTGTACTAGTCCCTGTCCTGCCAGACCGTGGAAGCCAATTGCACAGTCCACAGCTGTTACACCAATGGCTCAATTTTAATTTCTCATGATTTATCTCTGCAGATATATTGCAAAAATTCCAGGTACACACAGGTTTTCAAGCTGAGAACTCTGGGGCTTTCAGAAGTAAGGGTGGGCATCCTTCCTCCACCTCTCATACTTCTGGGAGCCTGCAGCCATGCCCACTTCCCAAAGCTGCATCCATTTTATTTTGTTTTGTTTTTTAATTGATGCCTCCATGACATACACAGTTACAGTTTCAACACCTATCCCTCCTCCATTGTGCATTTCCCGACACCAGTGTTTCCAGAATCCTTCCCATCACTCCCACCCTAGACTTCTATGGCAGACACTTCTCTTTCTCTTTCTGTCTCTCTCTGTCTCTGTCTCTATCTCTCTCTGTCTCTCACTTTCTGTCCTCTCTCTCTTTCTCCCTTTCTCTCACTCTCTCTCCCTTTTGGGCATTTGGTTTGCAATATTAATGCGAGAGGTTATTATGTTTGTTCCTTTATCTACTTTCAACATGCAGTTCTTACCCAGAGTGATCATTTCCAATCATCGTTATCATAGTGGTTCCTTCTCTATCCCAACTGTCTTCTCCCCCAGCACTTGGAGGCAAGCTTACAACCATGGACCAATTCTCCTGGCTCTTGTTTCTACTGTCCTTAGGTATTAGTTTCATATTATGGTTGTTTATTTTTTATATACTACAAGTGAGTGCAATTATTCTATGTCTGTCCCTCTCCTTCTAGCTCACTTCACTCAATATGATACTTTCCATGTCCATCCATATATAAGCAAATTTCAAGGCTTTATTTTTTTCTGTCATCACCATTTTGATTCACCTGCCCTGCTCTCCAGATTCGTGACTAAATATATGACGAGATGTAAGCCAAACAGCTACAATTTATGAATATTATCAATGTAAACTTTTAAAAATTTTTATTGAACCACCACAGTGAGATATACCATTACAAAGCTGTTCATGATTGGGTTTCAGTCATACAGTGTTTCAGCACCTGTCCCTCCACCAGTGCACATTTCCCAACACCAGTTTTCCCAGCCCCCCCGCCCCACTCCCAACTTGCTTCTATGGCAGGCACTTTCCCTTTCTCTCTCTCTCTTTCTTTCTCTCTCTCTCTCTCTCTTCCTCAACCTCCACCCCTTTGGCACATTGTGATTTTCAGTACATATATTGAGGGGTTATCATGTATATCTCTTTACCTGCTTTCAATACTCAGTTCTAGTCTACCATTACCATTTCCAACTATTATTGGCAAACCGGTCCCTTCTCTGTCTTACCTAACCTCTGACCTCACATACTTATGGTTGATTCCAACCATTGGCAAGTCCTTTTTTGGACTTTGATATTAGTCTCATACTATTTTTCATTTTTTAAAATTTAATTAATTCTTATTTTTTAAATATTTTATTATCGACCATGAGATATACAATTACAAAGATGCTCATGTTTGGGTTTCAGTCATACAGTGTTCCAGCACCCATCCCCGTATCAATGCCCATTTCCCACCAGCAATAGCCCCAATTCCTCCCTCCTCCCCTAGCCTGCCTCTATGGCAGGTTCTTTATCTTCTCTCTCTCTCTCTCTCTCTCTCTCTCTTTCTCTCTCTTTCTTCTCTTACACATTGTACACTGCAATATATACGTTTAGAGGTTATCTGGTATATCTTTTTGCCTATATTCAATGCTCAGTTCTAGGCTGGTTTTATCATTTTCGACGATTATTAGCACACCGTTCCCTTCTCTGTCTTACCTAACTTCTGACTCCCACACACTTGTCATAGATTCCACCTTTGACAAGACCTCCTGATTCATGTTTTGCCAGACCTTGGATATTTGTATCATAGTATATATGTATGTATGTATATATATGTATATATTTATGTCATGCAAATAAATGCATTCTATATCTGTCTTTTTTTCCTTCTGGCTAATTTCACTCTACATGAACCTCTCCATGTCCATCCACTTATAGGCAAATTTCATAACTTCATTTTGTCCTAACAGCTGCATAATATTCCACTGTATAGATGTACCAAAGTTTCTTTATCCAGTCATCAGTTCTTGGGTACTCTGGTTGTTTCCAGATTCTGGCTATTGTGAATAGTGCTACTATGAAGATAAAAGTGCAGATGGGGGCCACCTGCCCCTCGAGGTGTTGCAGGTGTGGCTGCAGTGCCCAGCTGCATTGGCAGGTGGCAGACAGGAGATAGGCTTGTCTACACCCCCCAGGGCTCTGACCTGTGGGCCCTGGATGGTGGATGGTCTGACATAGGAAGAACAGTGTGCAGCCACGCAAGAGTCTTGGATAATGAAGTAGGCTGGGACAGGTCCTTCCCAGGATCTTTCACATCTGTACAACATAATGGTCATTGTAGTTGTAACAAACTGGGGAGGTTGATGGGGAATTAGGAACTATAATGTCACATTAGAAATCACTGCTGAAGCCGGATGGGACTCGTCCACCACGCTAGCCACCATTTTCATTGTCCAGACGCTGGGAGAATGTCCCACGACCAGAGGACCAGCAAAGCCGGTTCGAGCCCAAGTAGGCGGCTCCAAGAGGCGGGAAGCACTGGGAAGTCGCCAGACGGAGGTGCGGTCACCCCTTCCCCCTCCATCGTGACTAGCCCGGTTTCCCGCCCAGGAGCTGCTGACGGGCCCGGCATCCAGAGTCTTGCAGACGGCTCGGGAGGCGGGAGCCTGGCTCGCGCCGGGCCTCAGCTGACTATGGAACCCCGAGGAGGGCAGATGGGCTTTGGGAGTGGGCCCGCCGCCTCCGGGAGGGTCCCGGAAGCAGCCGGATGGGACTCGCCCACCACGCTAGCCACCATTTTCACTGTCCAGACGCTGGGAGAATGTCCCACGACCAGAGGACCAGCAAAGCTGGTTCGAGCCCAAGTAGGCGGCTCCAAGAGGCGGGAAGCACTGGGAAGTCGCCAGACGGAGGCGCGGTCACCCCTTCCCCTCCATCGTGACTAGCCCGGTTTCCCGCCCAGGAGCCGCTGACGGGCCCGGCATCCAGAGTCTTGCAGACGGCTCGGGAGGCGGGAGCCTGGCTCGCGCCGGGCCTCAGCTGACTATGGAACCCCCGAGGAGGGCAGATGGGCTTTGGGAGTGGGCCCGCCGCCTCCGGAGGGTCCCGGAAGCAGCCGGATGGGACTCGCCCACCACGCTAGCCACCATTTTCATTGTCCAGACGCTGGGAAAATGTCCCACGACCAGAGGACCAGCAAAGCCGGTTTGAGCCCAGGTCGCGCGGCCGCTATGCGCCTGGGCCACTAGGGTGGTGAAACAATGATGTTTTTTGGTACACTGCATTCCGCGAACAGCAGGAGGGTTTGCTGAGAGGGAGATATACAGAGGAAGGAGATGACATATAGAGCCCGCCGGGTGATTGGGATTCGGGAGGGGGAGGGAGACAGGACGTTAGTGATGGGAGATGGGTTCGGGTGGAGGGTGCATCTTGGAACCCTGTGGAGCCAGGACTCCACATGAGCATCCTTCAATTAAAAAAAAAAAGGAGAAAAGGTGGAATAAATAAATAAATAAATAAATATCTGCAGGGCTAGCCACAATGTGTAAAAGAAGAGGGAGAGAGATGCAGAGATAGAGAGAAAGAGAGGAAGCAGGGCTACCTGCTATTAAGGCAGCCTGGGGGTGAGTGGGAGGGGGTGGAGTACATTGGTGGTGGAAATGGGGTACTGGTGGAGGGATGGGTGCTGGAATACTGTATTACCAAGAACCAATTGCACCTTTGTAATTGTATGTCTCACGGTGGTATAATAAAGAATAAAAAAATTAAAAAAAAAAGAATAAAAAATAAAAGTGCAGATGGTGTTGCTGCTGTGTGTTTTTGGCTCCCCAGGGTATAGTCCCAGGAGTGGTATTGCTGGGTCAAACGGGAGCTCAATTTCTAGTCTTTGGAGGAATTTCCATATTGTTTTCCAAAAAGGTTGTATCAGTAAACATTCCCACTAACAGTGGATGAGAGTCCCTTTCTCCCTGCATCCATGCCAGCATTTGTTGTCCTTGCCCTTTTGGATATGTGGATCCTCTGTGGTGTGAGATCATATCTCATTGTTGTTTTGATTTGCATCTCTCTAATGATTAGTGATGATGAGCATTTTTTTCATATGTCTTTTGGTAATTCAAATTTCTTCCTTGTCAAAGTTTCTGTTCATTTCTTCTCCCCAGTTTTTGATGGGGTTGGCTGTTTTCTTGTTATCAATGTAGACTTTTAGAATGATATGAAACACTGCTTCACTTTTTAAATTTATTTGTTTGTACAAATATGCCTTCCCCACACACATTCCCTTTCTCTGTTGATGCTGTTGTGATTACAGGGGACACACACTTTCGGTTGTGGTGCTCACTGGGGTTTGTCCAGCAGGTTGTGGTGCCTGAACTCTTGGCCACAGTGCTCTTGGTTCATTGCTTGTTTTCGAGTACATTTTAGTCATGTTCTGGCTGTAGTGGTCACACATGTGCTGGTCAGGGTCAAACTTGTGGCCTTGTTGTCAGACTTTTATTTGCATTGTCTCCCCTTAGGGAACACTCCAAGGTTATGGTGCTCACAGAAGTTGAGCTATGGTGTGGTCAGTTATCATGTGTAGTACTAGGGTCATAAAGAGAAGAACAAACTGTTTTTCCATCATCAGAAGTGCCTCCTGAATTACTGTGATTTGATTTATTCACAGAATTACCTGATTGATAAGTGAGAAAGAACCACAGCACAGTTGCTGGTGTAAAATCACTGACGGACATTTTGAAGACAAAGACTAGAGTTTTGAAGGAGGAAAAGTGATAGGAAGAGAAGGCGCAAACTGACTTACAAATATGTATTGACTTTTAAAAACTATGTTTTCAGCATGAGTTAAAACTCTGGATAATATCTGCAAGGTGGTATCAGTTTAATTTTCATTCCTGATAAAACTGATTCTTGGTAAGATGCCTGGGGCTGAGGAGCAAGAGGTGATCAGAGGAACTAGGAGCAGAGGTGAGGGGTGACTATGGCCAGGGAACAGCCAGGAAGGTGGAGTTCAAAGGATGTATTTCAAGCTATTCCCTTTCCTGTTCTCTTTGATCACAAGCCTTCTGGAGAGTTCGGCTTTCTCACATTCTCTGTCCTGAGTTTGCTGTGTCCGATCAGCAGTGGGGCATTGAGCCCAGACCTACAGGGCTGTCTTCCATGCAGAGGTTATGTAGAGAGGCATGAAAGCTTGGAGGCATGATGCCAGAGTTGTTGGAGTGACTGTCAGGCCCCTGGCAATGTGGGGATGTAGTTCAGAGGTGGATCACAGATCTCAAGTGTGCAGGACCCTGGTTTGATCCCAGCACATGGCAGTGACAGGTGTGGGAATGGGGGAAGATTAAGAGTCCTGAAACTGGGGATGACAGTTTCAGGTAACACAGGATAGTCAAGAATGTGCGGGGAAACAGGTTAGTGCCACAAGGCACTTACAGCACTTTGGCCTGAGTTCAATGGGGGGTGAGGGCAGCAGGGCTCATAATATTGGGGCTTAAAGGAACAGTGTCTCCTTAAAGTCTGTGGGTGTTTGACATATAAGGAGATAATCTCTCCCACCCTCACCACACATAAACCCCCCCTTTTTCCCCTGGGTACTTTGATTGTCCCAAGTCCTTTTTGGATTATGCAAATAGGAACATTATAAAGCTTGGTTCCCGTGTCTTATCACTGAGACCTATGGTATATGACCAGACCTAATTGGTAATTGCCTTTGTTGGTTTGATATCACTTAATGGCTGGACTTTGTACCAGAGAGACAGTTAAAACTAAAGAGCGTGCCAGGGGAGTTTGTCTTCTCCTGGACTGCCAACAAGAGCATCCAGAATGCAAGGCTTCGCCCACCTGGTGCTTCTTGCCCTCCTTCTCATAGCATCAGGTAAGGGATTTTTTCTTTTTCGCCTTTTGTTATTCATTTCCCCATTCCTTCCTTTTGTGGCCATTGCTGTTGTGAAGACCAGAGGTTGCACACTAGGCTGTGGTGCTCGCATGGTTTGCTTTTGGATGTGGTGCTCACAAGGCTTGCACGCTTTGGTTGTGGTGCTTACACACAATTGGTGTCAGCACACCAAGGATCCTGTACTTTTATTTGGTTCTGGGAACCCTAAAAGCAAAGCAGAGATGGCATTCAGGTATGTGGGGTGGTCTGGGGATCAGAATTGTCATCTACTCTTGCAGACAGGGGCCCCACTGCTGAGCTATACCTAGCCCCAAAGGAACACAGGAAACTTTTTTGTAAACTTTGTTATCTTTGAAATGCAAGCTATATCTTACCTATCAACTTCCAGTGTCCAAAAACAGTGGAAGTACTGAGGTGAGAGGAGAGGGAGGGAAGGAGGGAAGGAAGAAAGGAAGGAAGCAAGGAAGGAAGGAAGGAAGGAGACAGAAGAAAGAGCAGCTGTTTTGTGAGTGAAGCTTTTGCTTCAACTCAGCTCAGGACACAAAGCATTTCCATCTGTAATGAAGGAAAACAACCAAAAGAAAGGTTCTCTGGACTCCAAGTTGAGACTCCACCAGTAGAGGTTCACCTGAGAGTTCCTGAGCCCGTCAAGGCTTCTCCAGTGCCCAGTGCCCTCCTGTCAGGTGCCGGGTCTCTTACCAGGAGACACATAGGAAAGTCCTCCTTTCTCAGCTGGCCTGGACTTGACAATACCAGACCCCAGCCATCTTGTCAGCTTGATGGACTTCAGCAATGCACTTTCTCTTCTGAGTTAAGGAAGGTTCTCTGGGGTCTGGAGGGAGAGTACAGGGAGAAAGCACTTGCTTTACTTGCGACCACACTTGTTTTCAATCCCTGGTATCACATATGACTCCCTGAGCAGTAGTCAGGTGTGAGCCAAAAAATCAAGACCCCAAAACAAGAAAGGTTATCTGGGATTCCTGTGGGGGTGACATTATCTCTGAGAGGTGAGGATTAATGGAAATCTAGAAATTGCCCATGAAAAGAATAAAATATTGGCTGAGAGACAGTACAGTATTTAAGCTACTTGCCTTTTATGTGGCTTTTCCTTCATCTGATTTAATCTCTGGTATCATCTATGGTCTTCTGAGCACTACCAATCAACTGTCTGGATCACAGAGCCAGAAGTAGTCCTTGAGCTCTGCCGGTTGTGCCTAAAGTGCCTCCAGCTATGTGGGCAAAAAGTGAAAAAACAAGTAACAAAATATTTGATGAGGTGAAAATTGATAAATTTACCAAATTTATCAATTTGATAAAATTGAACCAATACTGGAATGGCCAGTGCGGTTATTTGACTTTCTGAGGACTGGCTAGAAGTTCCTACTGGAGGAGGTTGGGCAGATTCCTCCCAGGAGGGCGCCTCTCCAGATGCCGCACTGTTGGTAGAGATGGCAGGGTTGGGCCTCAGATCCCAGTAGGAAGGGCTGAGAGTGTGAATATGGGGAGCTACTGTAAGAGAAAGTCATGGCTGCCATTAAAGGGAGGCTGTTTGGGAGAGGCTGGGGCCAGCACAGAGACCTAGGAACCAGGAATTAGAGTGCCTTGGTCTATCTTATTGTGTCTTAGGCTAGTTTGACTGAGGGAGTTCTCTGATCCGAGAGAGAACACTGGACTGAGGGAGTTCTCTGATGCGAGAGAGAACACTGGTGATCCAGCAGAGCTTGAGCTTCCCTAAGAGCCAGGCAGGGGTCACATGCCATGTCATGATTGTGGGGTCTCTCGGACCCTATGTGTCACTCTGTCATGAGTTCATCCCCTGTACCGATAGTGACTAAGGAGTCAATAAACCAGAGCGTGTGCCCTGAGCAAGGGATGCAGCCTGGCGCCTGCAGGACCCAACTGATGTGGAAGACCCAATTTTCCTCATGCCCAAGCTGCTGGAGAAAGATGTGAAGCTGCATTAGGTTAGAAACAAAAGGCCTAAGAAGCTGCACATACTCTTGTCTCCCCCAAAGGGAGCTGCCCTGTGCGCAGAGTGAGGGCTGTAGTGGCTCTTTCTCTGTCAGGACGCAGAACTTAGTCAGGACTCTCCTTCCTGAAGGGCCTGTTCAGCAAACAGGAGACTGTGAACAGCAAATAGCAAACGGTGTCTTTGATAATACACCAGAAGAGTTGAGGAGCTTTTCTGTACAGACAGCAGAAGAGTCGGGGTAGAGCTGCTGCTCTTTCTAGGGGAGGAAATGAGCATATTGGCCACCATCTTATCTGTGGCTGCTCCTGTTCCTGCCTGTTCTCGTATATCAGTAGGCATCCCTGCGTAGATAGTACCTGACAATAGATATTTGAGTTGGTGTTTGATGGAAAGCACACCCATGGGGCAGCAGTATGATAAGGAGGCCACAGTCTCTGATGCTAGAATCGAGATTAGACCTGGTAGGGACCTGCACTGTCTGAGGACCTAGATGATATCTGGGCAAGAGCAGATACCAGCTGGTCCCAGCAGTGGGTCAGCACAGGGAAGGTCTTGAGGAGAAGCAGGGCCATAAAGGTTATTCCAACTTCAAAGGGCAAAGTAGTAATTTGGTTTTTCCCCTAGCCTTCAACCCTGACCCTGACAGGGAACAGGAAGGACTTTTTGTGAAAACCTCCATGATTCTCAGGTGACTTGAACTGGAGGACGTTTGGATATGTGTGGAACTAAACTGTAGATACGGAAGATGTGGTAAAGAATAAGGGGTACCCTAGACTCTTATTTTTTTCTTATTTTTTATTATACCACTGTGAGATATACAATTACAAGTATGTTCATAATTGGGTCTCTGTCATACAGTGTTCCAGCACCCATCCCTCCACCAGTGCCCCATTCCCACCACCAATGTCCAAATACTTCCTCCCACCCAACCCCAGCCTGCCTCTATAGCAGGCACCTTTTCTTTCTCTTTCTATTTGTCTCTGTCTCTGTATTTCTCTCTCTCTTCTCTTACACTTTGTGACTTTCCCTACAGATATTAACAGTTTATAATGTCTCTATGTGTATATTTAATAGTGAGTTCTAGTGTGACATTATGATTCCCCCATTCCCCATGATCTCCCCAGTTTGCTGCAACTAGAATGGTCATTACAGTGTATACCTGGTCCTAATTCCCATTATTGTCTAAACTGTCATGTGGCCACAGAGCGGCCATGCACCTGTGCTGCTGTGGGTCTGGTGTATCTCTCTTCCAGAATTGCTGGCTGTGGAGGCTTTGAGCCAATAGCCACACCCTCTGACATAGAGGTGGAGGAATGGAGGGAAGAGCCCAAATCCCTGCTCCAAGTCCAGCCAGTGTGGCCCCCCTGCCACATGTGTCTGCTAACCCTTGGAGCTATGTTGGAATCTGCCAGGGGCTGATCCATTTACCACCCTCCAAAACTCCATGGGCTGCTCCACGTGGGGCCAAGTGGCGCAGCTGTGTAGACTCTTATTTTAACCTCTGCATTTTCATCCAATTATTAAACTTTGATTTTGTGTTTGTGGATTAACTTGTTACACAAATTGTGCAGACCCATCATAACAACTTCAAGTAATGAAGATGGTTTGTTATGTACGCATTGAAAACTGTTGGGCTAGAGAGACAGTGGAATGCTTAGGGCACTTGTTTTGCACTCAGATGACCGGGTTATATTCACTGCACTCCTTATGGTTCTCTGAGCTTACTAGGAATCATGCCTGAGCACAAAACCAGGAGTAAACCCAGAAAACCACGGGGTGTGGCAAACGCCTTCACTTCCCCTACTCAGTCCACAATGGTTAGAATTTAATAGGTGAATGCTACCAAAATAAACCTATAGGAAACTTAATATACAGTTAATGAGATATTTTCATTTCAAAAGATTTAAATACATGGTCTTCCCTCCCTTCCATATTCCCCAATGCTAAAAATACTTTGTAAAGAAAAATGGGTTAATTGTCCTAAGGAATTAATATCACGGTGTCACCTGGTGGCATTTGTAGTTGTCCTCATGAAGGAAGCTCAGAGTCATGAGTGCAGACAGTTCTGCAACTGTATCCTAATATTCTTGGTAACCAAGCATATCCTAATATTCTTGGTAACCACCACAATGCAAATTAACCATTTGCCAAAATTTCTGATAACTTTGTTCCAGTTTTTGTTTAATTTTAAATTTTATTATAGGATTTTTACATATCAGCATGTATTTTTATTTTAAATGTAATGATTTTATTTCAGAAAAGAATAATTAGGTACTAATTTCTATTAAATAACAACAATAACAATAACAACAACAACAACAACAATAATAATAATAATAATAGTAACCACCCTTGGTTCAAATTTCTGTCTCCTGAAATGTTGTATATTTGTCTTCCAGTCACAGGTCAAGACTTTACTACAGCAAGTCCTTCAACCCCAGAAACTGGAGGTTCTACCAGTGCAAATGCCGGAGTTTCTAACATCATCAATGCCTTAGAAAATACTAGAAATGGTAAGATATATTTTCACCAAGACAAGTCATTGAGGATATGCAGTGCTATGGAGGGTGGTAGATAACATTTTTCCTGGTCTAGGGAAGTGGGTTTTAGTAATCCAAGGTTTTGCTGGATATAAAACCCTTAGTTTAAAAAGCCAGAGTCACGGAAAGGCTAGTAGTGATGGCAGAAACTCGACAAGATTGCCCATAGTTCCTTCCTGCTCTCCCATCCCTCAACCCTCCTTCCAAAGCTATTTGTATCCTCTATGAGCTTGGGCTGTGTGAAAGCTATTTCTAATGCTGTCTTCTCCCTAAGGAAAATTTTTGAAGAGAGGTAGGTCCCACATGGCACTCAGGAGGACTGGGGTCCTCCTAGGCAATCTCAGCCAAGTGGGTCAATGGGTAAATTCAAGGATTGAGGATATTTTTTCTATCACCAGGGCTACTGCAGATGCTCTGTGGCTCCAGGGCTACGGTCATCACCAGGGATTAACCCATATTGGGTGCATAGCAGGCAGCCACCCAACCTGCTGTACCTGATGATCCTGGCTCATCTTGAAGTTATGGAATTAGTTTCTGTATCTCAGAGCAGAGCAGGCAAGGTCCAAATGGACTCCAGCTCTTTAGCACCACAGGCCTAGTAAATTGCTCTATGGAAAAAGTGTGGGATTTAACTGACTTCATTATATGTTCATAACAAATATGAAATTAAGGCAATTGATTGAAAATGTGCATGAGGAATATAAAGGCAAATAAAGAAAATTATCAGACAGCCATGATTTGAACAATGTTTTCCTTTAAAACAGTGAAAAGTCGAGGGTCCAAAATGATACTCAAGCAGGTAGGGTGCTTACCTTGCATGCTGCTGACAGGGCTTCATCGCCTAACGTGGCGCCTGATATAGTGCCCTGAGTCTGCCTACAGTGACTCCTGAGTGTAGAGAAAGGAGTAACTCCTGGGCACCACCAGATGTGGCCCTAAAACTAACAAGCAACAGTAAAAACAATTAGAAGTTCAAGTCTAGTATCACAAAATGAGGACATCAGTGACAAGAACAAGCTTCATAGAGTATATTCATTCAGACTCTCCAGCTGATAGTTATGGCAAGTATGTAATTGATGTAGGTGGACCCCACGGGTGGCATATGTAAGGCCAGAATGGGAGAGAGATGGTCGCTTTCTCCCCCAGCCACTTCTGCCGCCCGGGACCCGCTGGGCAGGCTTACGACTGATAAAGTCTGTGATGAGCCCCTGCACGGTGCAGGCCTGAGCCCCCACCAGCCCCATGAGGTGGCCGCAAGCTGCACCTGATGCCTACTTGATCTCTAGGCACTGGAGTTGATCCCCACCGCCCAATATTTCGGAGAGCCATGGACTCAGGCTGGAGCAAGGAATTGCTCTTTGCAGGAATGGAAAAGTCAGTCCTAGGCCTTATCCAGGGTTTCCTCAGGGTTCTTGTCTTCCTTGCAGAAAAAGAATTTTCAGGAGTCAATGAGCAGTGAAGTTTTACAGATTTTTATTAAGGAGGGTTTAGGTTGGGGAAGGAATAAGGAAAGAGGGAGTAATGCACTTAAGGGAGAACGTGGGCTGCTCCAAAGGTGGAGAGCAAGCAAGCCCCAACTAATTTCCATTTTTTTTCCAAAGGGGCTTTATCTTCTTGTGCTGGAATGCTCTAGAATCTCCTGATGGGGCAAAGGTTGATGGGGGGGGGGGGAGCTAGGCTGTGCAGACCCAGCTTCTTCAGTGGGTCTATTGTTGGTTAATGGGTATTACCAGGTCTTCATTCCTGGTTCTAAAAAGGTGACAGCCTAATGGTGACAGCTTATTGCCATACAGCCCCCCACCATGCCTGCCTGCCTACATCATAATCATTTGAAACCATGCCTAGTAAGTAATAAAATTCACGATAATTTAGAATTATAACAATGTGAATGTTGCATGGGGATAAAAAGAAGAGCTAGGATATTGATGCAGAAATTAAAATGTGGGTATTAGATTGTATGGAATTCAGGGTAGTGTTTGTAGTATTTTTGATCTTCTCATTTCATTATATAAAGTTTGAATTTTGAAAAAAAGATCTATGCTTTCAAAATAATGAAAATGATCTTCTAATATTTAATCATACAGAAAACTTTTTCTTAAAAACACTTTAGGCAAAACATTCCCTGGAAAATTTAGAATGAAATATGACTACAAAAATGAATTGGAAGATAAATCATCTGATGGTTATAAAACACTATATTTGAAAATCAATGAGTTTGTAAGTATTTTTAAAAACTTCTCTAAATCTCCTTCCTTCCTGCACTGAAATGCAGAGTGTAGGGCTGGTATGCCAAAAGTACACCAAAACCAGCAGTGCCATTGGGCAAGTAAGAAAATTCACCAGAGTTGGTGTGGTGCGTGAAGGCCACTGTCTCTAGGCCCAGCAGGACTTCTGAGATGCCTGTGGGTCTCCCCATGTTCTTGCACCTAGAGGAGCATCTGCATCTCAACTAAAAGAAGATTGAGCACTTACAACAAAGCCATGTTTACACTGGCGTTTGAAAAGTACTTTGAAGTAAATTTTCAAAGTGTAAAGAGTTTTAAAATTAATTATGTTCCTACTGATGAATAACAAAAGAAAATGTAAAGTATTTTCTTCCCTTTCATATTAAAATTTTCCTTAATCTATAGTGATCATTTTAAAGGGGTCTGGATTTGTCCAGAATGATGATATAGATGTTAAGTCACTTGCCTTTCATGTGGACACTTTATCCCCCAATGTCAAAACAAACAAAAAAAAAAAAAAAACTAATGTCTGCTAGAGGAACTCCATGGAATTTAACACTAGTTAGGTATTTGTTTTCTCCTCACTGTCAAAAATGTCAAAATAAATAAGAGTTTCATTTCATTAGAAACACCTGGGTTTGTTTTTTTTTTTTTTTTGGTGTTGGGGGAGTCATATTTTGAATTTCAATCTACATTGCTTTATTGAACTCAACTGTATGGTGTAGTCTTAACACAGTTGTTACTTTTGGAGGCAGGGATTGGCCTTAACCATGACAATCCATTGAACTATCAATGGATAGGATGGTAGCAGGTCTGAGCTCCATCCCCAGAACTGCTTGGTCCCCAACCATTGTGAAGGCCTTGAAGGGAGAACAGTGCTGGGAGCAGCCCCTCGCACTCTACTCCACACTCTCAGAACCAAAGCAGATGGTTCTTATGAACTGTGCACCTGTCCCCACTGTCTCTGTGTACCTTACCCCAGAGCTAAGTAACTGTGTGACCCCATTTCATTGGTCTGAGAGCAGAGACTCAGTGAGCTTGAAAGCACTGTGTATCCTAAAGGTCAAGTTAGGGAGAGGCTGTGCCCATTCAGCTGGGGACAGCAACTTTGTTCCATTTGAGAAGAAGAATAGCACCTAGAAGGAATAACTCTGGCAAATGTTCACCCTAAACTTTCTGAAGTGGAGGTTCAGATAGGCTGATCCCTAGATCCAGAGGTAGGGGCCTGCTGCTGAGGCTTTCTGTGGCCATTGGAAAATAGTAGCTTGCTTTTTTGAGCCTCGTATAAGTACACTCTTGAGCCTAAACATGTAGTAATGTTAAAAACAAATGCACGGTGTGAGGTCCCCACCTCTTTGCATGTGTTATTGAATCTGTTCTTCTCTGCAGTTTAAGAGCATATTTCCAAATGACTATGAAGACACCATTATTACTCAAATCAGGTAAGGTTGCTTTGGCTGGTGGGTAGACAGGGGGCTGGGCTAGTCCTATCTTTCCCTGAGCTCCCTGGCAACATCAGGGCTTCCTCAACCTGTCTCAAGTGAGGAAGTGGTGATCAGCTTCAGCCCAGCAGATAGCCTCACCTGTGAAGTCACTATGGCCCAACTGAGAGACTAGAATCTGGGCACAAAGACTGTTGCATTGACAGGCTGTGGTTCAGTCACAAGCACACATAGTGCAGGGCATCACACTGGGTCACTTTCCTTTGGCTCAGAACAAAAAGTCAGGACTAACTCCCTCCTGCAACGTGCCTTCTCAGGAACTGAGAGGGGAAATGAAAGATGCCCAGTCATCTATTCTCCCTAATGGAGTAGGGGGACGGTAAACAAGAACATGCCAAATGTACTCCTGACTGCTTTGGGATGCGCTGTGAGCTCTCTGGGCTCAGCACAAACAAGCCTGTTTAGAGAAAACCAGGATGCAATAACAGTATGTGGTGGGTGCATATGAGACCGTCAAAGGCAAAGGATTCACAAGTCAGTGATTCCATCATGTCTTCTCTGAGGTATGTTGCAGTTTGCAGGTCAACGATGGAAAGGTTTAAGGTAAACGGGATTATGCAAAAAAAAAATCATCATTTTCTATCACTCTCCTCTCTTCTCTAACTATCCATCTAAGTATCCAAATGTTTATATGTTTGATTTGGTCATTTGGGTTTCAGAGCTGACAGTGCAGAGTTGCTCCGGTTCAGTGCTCATGGCTCATTCTCAGTTGTACTTCAGAGATGAACCCCAGGCCTGTTTCATGGGAGGCATGTGCTAGAGCATGTCGAGTGCTTTGCTGATCCTGTATTAATACTTCATCTTGCTACTGATGTAGATATCTCCATTCTTATCAAACACCATCTTTCTGTAACTCCAAAAGTGGGCTCCCAAGGTGGAGACAGGACACTAGGTCATTTCTAGAGCTAGGAGATTGAGCACTCTGGGTCAGTGTGAAGTTCTCTCCGTAGATCCCTCAATTCATCACTAGGTGATGCCTTTGTTTGACTTCTAGCCCATTGTATTCAAAAACTCCACAAGTGGAAACAAAGATTTATGTGACTGTGATACACGTTTTTAAAAAAGACACCCAACTATCAGAACAGCAAGTGATTGATCGTATTAGCAATGAATTTGAAGGTTCCAACACTTATTTGGATTATAACTGTAAGTATTAAATAACTATTTTCCTAGGCTCTTACCATTCTATAAACTGCAGCATCCCATGTGAACGGGAAACTGTATGAGGAGTGGACGACCAAATCCACAGGTGTCTTCAGAATTTCTTTCCCCTACCCCCCTCCTCTCTCACTGGACTTTCTTGCTTTTCCTGCTATCTCCTGGGCATCTGACGAACCAGTTTGTTAGGTTGTCTATGAAAGTCATCTGGACAGAAAGAGCCTGTAAAAGGGAATGGTGAGAAAAGGAGAACTGTCAGATAGACAACAAGCTCTTGCTTTGCACAAGAGTATAGATGGTTTTACCTTGATATTTCTATGCTCAAAATACACCTTAGAGGGGTTGTTTTTCAGGTGGGGCTCTGTCACCAGCCTTCCAAACATGTGGCTTTCCAAACATCTGTCTTATAGCCCCATAATTCTGTGAGCCAGAATTTGAACCAGCCTCAGCCAGGTAGTCCTGCTGGTCTCATTTAGGTTGCTCTCTTCTGGGATCCCTTGAGCCTCTGGTCCTGAGTGTTGGGTGGCACAAGTAGAGTTGACCCCAAGAAGGCACAGTTGGATGGTTAGTGTCTGTTCCACAACAAGTGCATGTTCTAGGGTGCTCGAGCATTAGGGTTTCCCCTAGCTGTCATATAAGGAGTTTGGAATCATGAGTGTTTCTCAGGTCTGTTTATGTCATGTCCAACATAGATCCTATTAATCAAGCAATTTACATGCTCAAGAGCAGTGTGGCAGGGCCCTGGGTACATGGGGGCATGAATAATTGGATGTGGTGACTGCTGTTCACCCTCCCTGAAAGTCAGCTGACTTGCTTCCTTTCTTACATGATTAGACAGGGCCAGCCCTGTCAATATGCAATGTAACTGGTTTCCAGTTCCTGCAGCCAAATATCAAGGCTATTGTTGGAAAGAATATATTGGAGTTTTTATGGCATACTGGCCTCTTCCCCTCCTGTGACTTTCTTGAAAAAAGTTTGAGTCAACCCTGCAGTGCCACACACTTGGAAGGTCTAGAAGACTACATGCAGTACCATAATCACACCCTAGTCCGCCAGTTGTAGGTCAACACCTAATCACTAACAGTTCTTATGGTTCATTCATTCATCCTTAAATCCTCTTCTTTTATTTCTCCCCTCAGTATCCTCAGTCTTTCCTACCTCCTCAAGCATCTTGTCATTTTTCTTTTGTTTCTTAAATGTTTATCTAAATGTTTATGCCTCCAGAACCACTTTGTATACAATCATCCTTCTTTCCAAAGTATTGGCAAGTCTTACTTGTTTACAATATCCCAGCACATTTTTTCTTCAAATTTTACCAAAAAAGATATGTTTTGCACAGGACTTGAGAATCAAATATGCTGGTATCAAACAATGAAATGCTAGAGAGCAGGAGGGTTTTCCATAGGGCAGGCTGTTCTACTGAAATTTATTGATGATGTCCATTATTTATTACTTACTCATGGGAAAATGTGAGATTATATGACAGTTTCTCAGAATTTTGATTTTGTGGTGATTCGTAGAAATTGAGCCTGAGGAATCAAAAAGGCATCAACAGCTAATCAAAGGCAATTTTCAAAGAGCCCAAACATCAGTAGGTCACGGTCTGAGGACAGAGTTAGTGAAAGAAGAGGCTTTCTTCATTTCCCAAGGCATGGTCTAGTACAAATGTCATCAAAATTTATCAGTAAAGGCCAAATGGTAAGTATGCTAGGAGCAGGATAATATAAGGTGTTAATTGCCACTAGTCACACTGTGTACTTAACTTTAAGGATTGACATATAAATGAGTACATCTGGCTTTGTACAAAACACTACATAGGAAAAACAGAAGATGGTCCCTGAAGCACTTCCAAGTGTGTTCACTGAGCAAAGAGTCAGGTTTAAGGCTCTGACTTGCTTTGAGGAGGTTTGAGTACTACTTGGTAGAATCTAAAACCAGAAGAAACAAATCAAAAGAAAAATAATGGAAGCAAAAAGTAAACTTCCATACTATCAGGGTGGAGCAAAATTTAGAGGCAACAGGGCAGCCAAGCAGAGAACAGGCAGATGCTCTATGATAGGGGCACCAGGCAGGTGCGAAAACAGACTAAATGGGAAAGAGGAGTCAGATTTGAAGGCTTGGGTGCCTTTGTCCCTTTCCATAGTATGTTGGCATGAGTACCAAGGAAAGATGACAAAGCAGCTGAAAACGTGCAGTGGGCACAACAATAAATGTGCTGAAACAATACACAAGTGGGTAGGCCACTTACCCTAGCAAAGGCCATCCTGGTTCCATATGCTACATCCCAAATGTTTCCCTGAGCTCCAGCAGAAGTGATTTCTGAGCACAGTGGCATAAGAAAGTCCTGAACATAACCAGTTCTTGCCAAAACAGAGAAAAAAGAAAATGTTCAAGGATTGAACAAACACAGTAATGCGGTTCCCAGGGAGAGTGTCTGCAGGTCTACCTCAAGAAGGTCTCGAGAAGGTCTACCTAGGATCAGGTAAGCAGGCAACCCTGCAGACTCCAGCCTCAGTAGATGGTTACAGGGGTTGCCAGCTCCACCCATCCTAGCTCAGTCCCGCCCTCAAGGCTCTCCATGTCCCTCCATTTTAGACGTAGGCCTCCGCAGCAGGTGGACACCCTCTTGGCTGAACATTCTTCCCATGAGCTCAGCTGAACACAGTGAAGAGCCAAGGCCTTACAAGGTTCTCCCTATGTCTTGAGTGAGAAACATCCCCATGTGGCAGAGCAGGTCATTTTAGGAGCCAAATGCAATGCATTGTTGTCAGGCATGAGACGTGTGGCCCAGGGTGTTCATTCTTTCTAAAGTCTCATTTTATTTCATCACTCTCAATAGTCCCAAGGGCTGTACTGGAAGATGTTCACTGTGATCTATTTGAGAGTTTTCCTTTAAAACAATTGAACATTAGGAGAAGGAGTGATAGTCCAGCGGTTCGTTACCTAACTTGCATGCTGCAGAGTGGGATCATTATCCCAAATAGTGCTATGAGCCTGCCTGCAATGATTCCTGAGTCTGAGTCAGGAGTTACCCCTGAAAGCCACCAGTTTTTTTACCCTAAAACAAACAAATAAACAATTAGAAGTTCAAAGTCTAACAACACAAAATGAGGACATCAAGAAAGAAAACAATCTTCATAAATTATATTCAGACTTTCAAGCTGATAGTTATTCCCAGCATGTTATGATTTGAAACAATGCTTAATAAGTAACTACCAGTATTAGAGGACTAGGAATAATTTGGAATAATAAGGATGTAAAAGCTTCATGGGGGGGGTGGGGGGAAGCTGTGATAAAGAGACAGAAATTAAAATTGGGTGTTAGGGCCAGAGCCATAGTCCAGCGGGTAGGGCATTCGCCTTGCATGCGGCCAGCCCATGTGGGCCCGGGTTAGATCCCCGGCATCCCATATGGTCCCCCGAGCACTGCCAGGAGTAATTCCTGAGTGCAGAGCCAGGAGAAAGTCCTGAGCACCACCGGATGTGACCCAAAAAAGCAAAAAAAAAAAAAAAAATGGGTGTTAAATGGCTTGGGATTTGTATAATATGTTTAGGATTTCCATCTTGTAATTTCATTAGGTAAAGTTCAGAATTTTGAAAAATGATATATGCTTTCAAAATAATTAAAATAATCTTCAAGAGTAAATAGTACAGAAAAAATTTTGCTAACATTTCAGGCAAAGCATTTGATGGAACATTTAGAATGAAAAGACAATATGAAAATAAATATAAAGATAAGGAATCTGACTCTTACAAGAAACTACATCAGGAAATCAATGACTTTGTAAGTATTTTCCAAGCTTCTTCTCTAAGGCTTCTTCCTTTATGCTCTGAGATGCAGAGTGTTAAGCTGTTCTCCCAAGGTTTTAACCCCTAACAGCGGTGCCATTGGGCAAGTAAGGAAATTCACTAGAGCTGATGAGTGTAGGCAGTTGTCCCAAGACCCTGACTGGGCTCAGTTCTTCTGCCTGGGTGTCTGCCAATCAAGGAGCATCTCTGCCTCAGCTAAAGGCTTTCCAAAGATTGAGCCACTCCTGCCAGAGCCATGTATACACATGCTAATGAAATACTTTGCTGGGGCTGTTTACACTTACACTTAAGAGACTTACACTAACACTTAAGAAGTTTACACTAACAGGTAAGAGATTTAAAATCAATTATATCCCTACATGTGAATAACAAAGGAAATGTAAAGCTTTTTCTGCCCTTTCATATTCAACTTTGCCTTAATTTCTAGTGATCTTTTAAAAAGGGCTGGAATTGGCTAAGGTGAGGCTATAGAGGATAACACACTTACTTTGCATGAGGTCACTTTAGCCATTGCCCTGGGTCTATAACCAGCATCTTTTCTGACCCCATTGGCCCTGCCTGAGCACAGCAGCAGAAAAGAGCCCTGAGCACTACTCAATTTGACCCAAACCCTAAAACCAAAACAAATCAAACTGAAGTTTGGAAGAGGAACTCCATCTAATATACATCAGTTAGGTATTTATTTTGCCCACACTATCAAAAATGTCAAAACAAACAATAGTTTTATTTGAATAGAAACACCAGGATTTATTTTTTTCCATGTCTTGAAGTTCAATTCAAATTGCTAATAAGCTCAACTATTTGGTGGAGTCTTAGAGCATTTGGTACTTACTTTTGGAGGCAGGGACTGCTCTTAGCTCAAAGGGCAGGACAGCAGCAGGTGTGAGTTCCATTCCCAGCACTGCTTGGTCCCCTACCACTGTGAAAGCTGTGAAGGGATAACAGTGCTGGGGAGCAGCCCCTCGCACTCTACTTCTCACCACTTAAAAACAAAACAGATGGTATGGTTCCTCTAAGCTGTGTACTTGTCCCCACTGTCTCTGTGTCTAACCCCGGAGCCAAGTGAATGTGAGTCCTCATTTCATTGGTATCCAAGCAGAGACTCAGTGAGCTTGAAAGCATATCATATCCTAAAGGTCAAGTTAGGGAGAGGCTGTGCCCATTGAGCTGGGGATTGCAACAGTCCCTTTCAGGGAGAAGAATAGCACCTGGAAAGAATCACTCTGGCCTATGATGACCCTGAACTTTACGAAGCAGAGGCTCAGACAGGCTGATCCCTAGATCAAACTGAGTGGAAGGTACCCCCTGCTGAGACTTTCCCTTGGCTGCTGACCAACAGTAATTTGCTTTGTTGAACCTCATATATATAAATACTTGAGCCTAAAAATTTAGTAATATTAAAAACAAATGTGGGCCAGAGTGATAGCTCAGCGGGTAGGGCGTTTGCCTTGCACGTGGCCGGCCCATGCCAGCCAGGGGTTCGATTCCCCGGCATCCCATATGGTCCTCTGAGCACCGCCAGGAATAATTCCCGAGTGCAGAGCCAGGAGTAACCCCTGAGCATTGCCGGGTGTGACCCAAAAATGCAAAATAAGTAAATAAATAAGTAAATAAATAAATAAATACATAAATAAATAAATAAATGAAAACAAATGCACAGTGTCAGGTTCCCATCCACTTTGCATGTGTCACTGAATCTGTGCTTCTCTGCAGTTTTATGGACTATTTGTGAAAGACTATGGAGACACCGTCATTACTCAAATCAGGTAAGGTTGCTTTGTCTAGTGGGTAGACAGGGGGCTGGGCTAATCCCATCTTCCCCTGAGCTCCCTGGCAACATTAAGGTCTCCTTGTCCTGTCCCAGTTAGGAAGTGGTGGTCAGCCTCAGCTCAGCAGACAGCTCCACCTGTAAGGTCACTATGACCAGACAGAAAGGCTGGAACCTGGGCACAAAGGCTGCTGCCTTGATGGGCTTTGATTCAGTCACATGCACACACAGTGCAGAGCATCACACGTGGGTTACTTTCCTTTGGCTCAGAACAAAAAGTCAGGACTCATGCCTTCAATGAACCTTTTCAGGGATTGAGAACGAAATGAAAGATTCCCAGTCATCTCCTCTCTCCTATTGGGTTGGATTAATGGGGAAACAAGAACATCCCAATGCACTCCTGAATGCTTTGGGGCCCACTCTCTGGGATCAGGACAAACAAGTCTGTATAGAGCAAACCAGAATGCAAGGATAAGGATAGTGTGCAGTCTGTCTGTCTGTCTTATCACTGTCTGTCTTCCCGTTAATCATCGATTTGCTCAAGCGGGCACCAGTAACATCGCCATATGACCTGTCTCATGCAAGTAGAGCCCAAGGGCACCTGCTTGCTCCAGGAACATAAAGAGCCTCAAACCATTCCATCAGGTCATGGGAATGAGGTCATGGGAATGAGGAATATAATTGTTACTGTGTGCAGTGAGTGTATTTAAAGAATCTCAGAGGCAAAGGGAATCACAGTCAGTGATTCCATCGTGATTTGATGCATATTGACATCCAGTTTGCAGACCAAGGTGCAAACTGGATGTCAAAGTTTTAAGGTAATGGGATTGTGTAGAAAAAGCATCTTTCTTTCACTCTCCCTCCTCTTTCTCTTCTCCATCTATCTATCCATGTATGTAGTCATCTGTATATATGTATGTATATTTGATGTTGTTCATTTGGGTTTCACACTGGCAGGGCAGAGCTGATCCAGCTCTGTGCTCATGGATCCCTCCCAGTTTTCCCTAGAGATGAACCCAAGGCCTACTGTATGGAAGCCATGTGCTAGAGCATATCAAGATACCTTGCTGGCCCTCCACTAATACTTTATATTACATCGAAGCATCTCCTTTAGAGAGCTTTGTCTAACCTTTTGTAGAATATGATGAAATACATACACGTATATATTTGTGAGTATCTCTTCCATATATATCTATCTACTTATATACTTCTACATGTACATTGAAGGAAGACTTCCTGACTATGGGAAGTTTTGAACTAGGCAGTGATTGAGAGACACATGTCATTGTTAGCCTAGGAGAACGACAGGAGACTCAGTGTCTACCTCTAAGGATAAATAGAGAGACAGGGTCCCTACATTAAGGGGCAGATATTTAAAGTGATCAGTAGACAGTAGCTTGATGGTTACATTTTTCCAGATATGAAATTTGTATGCATGGACCTCATGGATTCCCATGTTGGGGATGAAAGTGAGTGCTGCTGGCATCAGCCATATCTGTATTTAGTTATTGTGAGATGTTGCTGAATTTCAACCTTTCTATAGCTTTTTCTGCCTGAGGTATGTAACTAGACACCTGGGTTCCACCTCTCTGGAACCCTGGGAGGGAAGGGGGAACAGGACTTTCCATTTCTAGGACTTTTAGTTTGAGTTTTTTTCTTTGTTTTGGAGCCACACTGGGCAGTCCTCAGGAGTTACTCTTGGCTCTGTGCTCAGGATTCTCTCCTGGTGGGCTCAGGGATTATATGGGATACCTGAGAATGAGCTGATCAGCCATGTGCAGGTGAGTGTGCTTCCCTTTGTACTATCCCTGCAGCCCTTGCAGTGAGCATTTGAAAGACCATTCTGGTACTTAGTTTCAACACCCCTCAGTTGTGTTTCCATTCCAGACTGGCGGAGCCCATTGGATGGCACATGTTTTGTCCTATAAGTAGCTTGTTCTAATGGTAGTAAATATTTCCAAAGAGAAAACTTCTATAAACTCAGAGTCCTAGTAACCCTTTACCCTACTTTGGTTCCCTGGCAAGAGTCTCCTTATGCTCAGGTCAAATGGTCTCACTCACTTGATTCCCCAGTTCCTGACAGCAATCGCGTTAAAATGGCAAGGATCAAGGCCTGAGCAGCAGTACTGTCATATGGTGCTGGATTCAATTCCTGGCACCACATAATGCTCCCGAGACCCTTCCAGGAATGATTATAAGCACAGAGCCAGGAATAAGCCCTGAGTTCCTCTGGCTGTGGTTCAAAACAGACCAGGAAGAAAGAGGGGAAAAATGGGGAGGGATCCTCATAATCCATCTCCTGGGCTAGACAAAGAAAATCAGGCTCAGGGATGTAGTGACTTGGAGAGGAAGAAAGAGATGGAGTGATCCTGGGAGCCAGATCTGAGTCTCTTCACTTCATGTCAGGTGCTATAATCATTCATTTCCCCCTTTCTCTTCACCATTTATGTGCATAGCTCCTCCATTGTTTTCATCAGCTGTTTCACAAATGCATGATTTGTTGATAGAATTTGAACATTATGTTCTTAGGGTCATTGAATGAGTGACTCACAGCATTTCTCCTAAGGCTCCCCCCCCCAAAATTATTTGGTCATGGATTCCCTCTTCCCCCACCCCTCCATCTGTCTATCTCTTTCTCTCTCTCTCTTTCTGGACACTTTGGTTGGCAACTGGTACTGAGAGTTTATCATTGATTTTTTTTTGTTCCTTTTTCTATTTTAAAAGAAAAGACTTGTGTAAGAAACCCCTTTCTTGCACTCTGCAGATTCCACTTGCCACATCGAATTCATTTCGTGAATAAGTCATGGCAAGAAATTTTAAATTAAAGTTCCATGTTCAGGGTATGAAGTGGTAGTATAAGATGGCATAGGATTAAGGTGGCCTTGCACATGAAGGACCAATCCTAGCTCCTATCTTCTGTATCACAGATGGTTTCTCAAAGTGTCCAAAAGTTTTCAAAGTGTTCCTCAACATTACTTTAGACATAAGTTCCCTTTACTATCAAGTAAATTTTCCTTGCTAATCAAACAGCTATCTATATTTTTGTTAAAAGTTATCTATCTGTAACTCCAAAACTAGGTCCCCAAAGTTGAAGACACTAGATCAGGACTAGAGCTGGGTGATTTGGGACTCTTGTCAGTTTGAAGACCTGTTTGTTGATTGCTCAATTCATCTCAAGGTGATGCCTTTGTTTGACTTTTTAGCCCATTGTATTCAAAAGTTTGCTGCAAAATCCTAAAAGGATTTATGTGACTGTGGTACACCTTTTTAAGAAAGACACTCAACTATTAGAAGAGAACATAATTACAACTATTGACACAGAAGTTGGAAAAAACAACGATTTTGTGGACTATAACTGTAGGTATTAACTATTTTTCTAACCTCCTACCATTCTGTATATTGCTGCATCCCATGTGAGTGGGAGACTCTATAAGGAGTGGATGACCAAATCCATAGATGTCTTCAGAGCTTCTTCCCCCCTTTCCTCTCTCACTGGACTTTCTCCACTTTCCCAACATTTCTTTTGCATCTGATTGACCAGTTTTGTTCCATCATCTATGAAGGTCATCTGGACAAATGGAGTCTGTACAGAGAATGGTGAGGGAAGAGAACTGTGAGACGGGCACCAAACTATAGCTTTCTACAAGAGGATAGAGAGTTGCACCTCAATAGTTTCTCTATGCTCAAAATATACCAGAGAGGTGGTGTCTCTTCGGGTGAGCTGTGTAACCAGCCACCTCAAATGTATGACTTTCCAAGCATCTGTCTTATAGCCTCATAATTCTATAAGCTAGAATTTGGACATTGCTCAATTAAGCAATCTTGCTGGTTTTGTTGAAACTGCTCTCTCTGGGCTCCATTGAGTCTCTGCTCCTTGGTGCTGGTTGAACAATTGGGGCTGAGCCCAAGAAGGCACAGTTAATTGGATATTGTCTGCTCCAAACCATCTATGCTCTAGCGTTCTATGGCAAAAAGGGTTTCCCAAGCTGCCAGAGAGGGAGTTTGGATTCAAGATGTTTCTCAGGTGTGCTTATATCCTGTTGGTCATATAATTCACATGCTCAAGAGCAGTGTCATAGGATTCTGGGTACACAGGAACATGAAAAACGAATGATGTGGCTGCTGTCCACCCTCCCTGACATTCAGCAGATCTGCTTCATCTCCCACACGACTTGCAAGGCCAGCCCTGACACTGCTTACTACAGTTGGTTCCAAGAGCCAAATCCCAAAGCTCCTGTTGGTGATCATATATTGAAGATTTTATGGCATTTGACACTGGTCTACTTCACTTTCATTTGACTCTCTTGAAAAGTGTTTGGGCTGAGTCACACTATTGGAAGGACGGGGGACCACATTTTACTAGGAATAAACTCTGACCAGTCGGAAATTCCCTAATTGATGACAGTCCTCAGGACCAACTGGTCATCCTTATAGTCTCTTCCTTCTAGGCCTCCTCTCAGTATCCTCATCCTTCCTACCTCCCTCAGGTTTCTGGCCTCTTCCAAGATAGACTTCTCCTTTGTATTCTTCAATGTTTACTCTAAATACTTTAACTACTGACCCACTTTGAGAAAAATCACTCTTCTTTTATGAGTATTAGTGAGTCCTGCTTGTTTATAATTTCCCAGCATATTTTTTCTTCAAATTATAAAAAAAAATCTGTTTTCTCAAAGAACCTAGACTCAAATACGCTGGTATCAAACATTGAAATGCTAGAAAAGCTGGAGTGTTGTTCTGTATCGCAGGCTGCTATATTGAAAATTGTTGAGTCAGTCAGGTATTTATAACATGTTCATGGGAAAATATAAGACATTTATGGTAATCAGAATTAATAATGGGAGACCAGAATTTGGATGGTGAGGTGATTCATAGAAATTGAGTCTGAGGAATGCAAAGAGCAACAACAAAGGCAGTTCTCAAAGAGCCCTGACTTCAGTAGGCCACAGTGTGCGGACAGAGTTAGTGAAAGAAGAAGGGGGTTCCTTTATTTCCCAATGTGTGGTCTAGAGCAAATATCAAACTTAATCAGTAAAGGCCAAATGGCAACTATGTGAGGGTTAGGATAATACCAGGTATTAGCTGCCACTAGTCCACACTGTCTAGTTAACCTTAAGGATTGATATATAAGTAATGCATCTGGCTTTGTTCCAACAAATCTCTGCATATGAAAAATAAAATATGGTCCCCCTAGCAATTCTAGAAGTGATCACTGAGCAAAGAGAAGGCTTAATCTGAGTACTACTCAGGGTAATCCAAAAACCAGAAGAAACAAACCAAAAGAAAAATAATGAAACAAAAGGAGGGTTCACCAAATAATAGGGGTGGAGGGAAATTTTCAGGCAACAAAGACAGTCAAGCAGACAGCAGATAGATGTTCTGTGATGGAGTACAAGGCAGGGGACCAAACAGACCAGGTGAGAAGGAGGAACCAGGTTTGAAGATCTGGGGTCTTTTGTCTTTGCCTTTACCTATTTCATAGTATGTTGACATTAGTACCCAATGACAGATGTTCACCTGCTGAAAATGTATAGTGAGAAATATCAATGTGCCTGAGCAAAAGATAAGTGGGTAGGCCACTGACCCTAGCAGAGGCCATCCTGGATTGATATGCTACGTCCCAAATGATGCCCTGAGCTCCAGCAGAAGAGATCTCTGAGCATAGTAGCAGGAGAAATCCCTGAGCACATTCAGTTCTTGCCTAACATGAGAAAAGAAAATGTTCAGGGATTGAAATAATAGAAATACAGGTCCCGTGGCCAGTGTCTGAGCATGGGAAGTTTACCCAGGATTCTGTGAGCAGGAGGGCCTGCAGACTCCCACCTCAGTAGATGGTCAAAGGGTTTGCCAGATTTACCCATCCCAGTACAGTCCAAATCTCAGGGAGCCATGCGGGCCCGTGTTCTAGATGTGGGCCTCCACAGCAGGGTGGACACACTCTGAGCCGAACATTCTTTCCAATAGCTCAGCTGGGCCCCGTGAAGAGCCAAGATGTTTCAAGGTTATCTCTGTGTCCTAAGTGAGCAACATCCCCTGTGCCAGGGTAGGTTATTTTAGGAGCCAATTGCAGTGCGCTGGTGTCAGTCACGGGAGCTGTGGCAAAGGCCACAGAGTGTCCATTTCTTTCCAGTCATTGTTACGTTTCATCACTCTCAGTAGAGACCCCAAGGGACTGTACTATTTGAGAGTTTTCCTTTAAAATAATGGAACATTGTGTGGATGAGTGACATCCAGCAGGCAGGGCACTTACCTTCCATGATGTGACAGGGCTCGTTATAGCAAATAGTATCCTGTACTGACTACTGATTTTGAGCCAGTAGTTACTTCTGAGTACTATACTGTGTGGACCCCCAAAAAAAAGCGAAAAGAACTAGAGGTTCAAATTCTAGTAACATAAAATGAGGGCATCAGTGAAGAGAACAATCTTCATAGAGCATATTCAAACTTTCTAGTTGATAGTTATGACAAGCATGTAATGACTTGAAGCAATGTTTTGTAAATAATAATAAGTATTAGAAGGCTCATAAAAATTGGAATTTTAATGATATAAATGCTACATTGGGAAAAAAAGAAGAGCTGGGATAAAGATATGGAACTAAAATTTGTTATTAGATTGCGTGAAATTGGGGTAGTATTTTTAGTGTTTTTGATCTTCTTGTCATTTCATTGTATAGTTTTGAATTTTTAAAAAATTATGCTTTCAAAATAATGGAAATGATCTTCCAACATTAAATGGTACATAAAACTTTTCCTTACAACATTTTAGGCAAAATATTCCCTGGAACGTTTAGAATGAAATATATATATAACCCTGAATTTGAAAACAAGGAATCTTCTGATTATCAAATATTCCACAGAGAAGTTTTTGATTTCGTAAGTATTTTCCTGCTTTTTTGAATAAATCTTCTTTCCTACACTGAGATGTAGAGTACAGAGCTGTTATCCCAAGGTTATACCCACAAACAGCAGTGCCATTGTGCAAATAAGGAAACTCACCCCTGGTGGCTGTAGGCCCCTGTCCCAAGGTCCCTGGCTTGCCTCAGTACTTCTGAGATGCCCATGGGTCTCCCTGTTCTCCTGCACCTCACGGAGCATCTCTGGCTCAGCAAAAGACCTTCAGAAGACTGAGTCACTCATGCTAGAGCCATGTTGACATTTGCTATTAAAGTTCTTTTCGGGGGTAGATAACTGTAAAGAGTTTTAAAATTATTTTTTTCCTACCGGTGAAGAACAAAGCATAAGTAATGCCTTTTTTCTACCCTTTCATATTTCTACCCTTTCATATTTAAATTTGCCTTAATCTATAGTGATCTTTTAAAAGGGGTCTGGATTTGTCCAGAGTGATGGTATATATGCTGTCAGTTGCCTTTTATCTGGCCACTTTAGCTATTGCCCTGGTTTAATTCTGAGCATCACTGCTGGTACTCAGAAGTACCTGTCTGATCTCACTAGCAGAAATAAGCCTTGGGCACTAATCATTTTGGCCCAAACCCAAAAAACCAAACTAATATCTGCTAGAGTAACTCCATCTAATTTAACCTCAGTTAGGTATTTTTTTCAACACCAGAGTTAAAATGTCAAAATGAACAAGACTTTCATTTTATTAGAAACACTTTCTTTTGGGTGGATGGAGGGTCATGTTTTGAAGCTCAATCTACATTGCTTTATTGAGCTCAACTCTTCGGCGTAGTCTTAAAGCATGTGGTACTGTTGTAGGCCAGAACAGGACCTTGCTCAATGGACAAGATGGCAGCAGGTGGTAGTTCCATCCCCAGCACTACATGGTCCCTGACCACTCTGAAAGCTGTGAATGGAGAATGGTGCTGGGAGCAACCCCTTGCTCCACACACTCAGAACCAAAGCAGATGGTTCTTATGAACTGTGCACCTGTCCTCACTATCTCTGTGTGTCTTACCCCACAGCCAAATGACTGTGAGTCCTAATTTCATTGGTCTCAGAGCAGAGACTCAGTGAGCTTGAAAACAATGCATTATCCTAAAAGTCAACTTAGGAAGAAGCTGTGCCCATTCAGCTGGAGATAGCAACTTTCTTTCCTTTGGGGAGAAGAATAGCACATAGAGGGAATCACTCTGGCCTACTGTGACCCTGACATTTTTGAAGTGGAAGCTCAGATAGGCTGATGCCTAAATCCAACTGAGCAGTAGGAGCCTGCAACTATGGTTCCAGATGTCCCAGATAAATAGTGACTTGCTTTCTTGAGCCACGTATATGTATATACTTGAATACAATAATGTAATAATGTTAAAAACAAATGCACAGGGTAAGGTCCCCACCTGCTTTGCTCTTGTTATTGAATCTGTGCTTCTCTGCAGTTTCAGAAGACATTTCCGAAAGAATATGGAGACATCGCCATTACTCAAATCAGGTAAGGTTGCTTCTGCTGGTGGGTAGACAGAGACTGGGCTATTCCCATCTTCCCCTGAGCCCCAAAGCAACATTAGGGCCTCCTTGATTTGTCTAAGGTCAAGAAGTGGTGGTCAGCCTCATGTCAGCAGACAGTTCTACTTATGAGGTCACTCTGTCCTCATACCATGGCCTGCGATTGGCTGTGATTCAGTCACATGCACACATAGTGCAGGATGCTACACTGCAGCACTTTCCTTTGCTCAGAACAAAATATCATAAATGACTCACCCATGAAACGTGCCTTCTTGGGGACTGAGAGATAAATGAAAGACACCCAGTCATCTCTTCTCTCCTATTGGAGTAGGGGCAGTGGGAAACAAGAACACCCAAAATGCACTCCTAGATGCTTTGGGGCCCTTTGAACTCTTTGGGTTCAGGGCAAACAGGCCTGTGTCGAGCAAACCAGAATCAACGACAGTGTACAGTGGGTGCATTTAGAGACCCTTTGCAAAGAATTCACAAGCAATCAGTGACTCCATCATGGCCTTTTCTGATGCACATTGACACCCAGTTTGTAGACCAAGGAGGAAAAGTTTTAAAGTAATGGGGATTGTGAAGAAAAAGCATCACTTTTATCTCACTCTACCTCTTCTTTCTCTTCTCCACCTATATATCCATGTATGCGTAGTCATCCATGTATATGTTTGTATGTTTGGTTTGGCCATTTGGGTTCCACATCTGGCAGTGCAGAGCTGATCCCATCTCACCGCTCATGAGTCACTCTCAGATTTCCTCCAGAGATGAACCCCAGCCTGCTTCAGGGGGAGGCATGTGCTAGAGTATGTCGAGTTACCTTGCTTAACTAGGTATTAATACTTTATGGTACACTGATGCATCTCTTTCATAAAACTTTGCCAAACCCTTTGTATGATGAAATATACAATATTAATAAATATTATGTACAACAATAATAAATATATGCTTTACAATATATTTATTATATTTTATACATTTAATTATATATTTATTATATACATTTATTTATATGTAAATACATTTATATATTTATTCATTATATTTAAACATTATAATTATATTTATAATAATAAATATATTACAATAGTGATCACTTGCATCACTTGTCTTCCCATTGTTCATTGATTTGCACAATAATAAATACATTATTTATATATTTATATATTTATATACCTGTGCATGTGCATTGAGAGAAGGCTTCCTGATTGTGGTGGTTTTGATTTAGAGATACATGTACTTGTTAGCCTGGGAGAACAGCAGGAGACTCAGTGTCCAACTCCAAAGAGCAGCAGAGAGACAAAGTCCCAAGACTCAGTGCCAGAAGTTTAAAGTGATCAGGAGACAGTGATTTAACAGTTGCATGTTTCCAGTAGAAAATTGTGGGGCCGGAGCGGTAGTCTAGGGGGTAGGGTGTTTGCCTTGCATGCGGCCGGCCTATGCCGGCCTGGGTTTGATCCCCGGCATCCCATATGGTCCCTCAGCACTTCCAGGAATAATTCCTGAGTGCAGATCTGGGAGAAACCCCTGAGCATTGCCGGGTGTGGCCCAGAAAAGCAAAAAAAAAAAAAAAAAAAAAGGAAGGAAGAAAAAGAAAATTGTATTCCTGAACAACAAGGACTCCCATGTTAGGGATGAAAGAGTGAGCGCTGGTGGCATCAGTCACATCTGCATTCACTAGCTAGTCTTTGGATATTCTTATTGTGACATGCAGCAGATTTTCGACCTGTCTGTAGTTTTAGCTCCAAGTATGTAACTAGATATCTGGGACCCACCTCTGTTGAACCATGAAAGGAGTTCAGGAGCATTCATTTCTGCAATTTTGTTTGTATTTGTTCTTTTTTTTGGGGCCACTCCCAGCAGTGCTCAGGGATAAGTGTTGGCTCCCCACTCAGGAATCACTCATGGTGGGCTTGGGATCAGATGGGGTGCCCAGGATTGAACTGGGCCAGCCAGTGAGCAAGGTGAGCACACTTGCTCTGTACTATCACTGCAGACCCTGTAGCTGACATTTGAAAGAGCATCTGGAACTTATGTTCAACATAACTGTTGTGTTTCTCTTCCATGCTTGCAGAGCCTATGGGGTGGAACATGTTTTGTCCCAAAAGCAGTTTTTTCTAATGAAAGCAAAGGTTTCCAACAGCACAAATCTTCTATAAACTCAGTACTGGAGAGAAACCTTTTCCCTTTTTCAGGTCTTTGGCAAGACTCTTCTGAGCCCAGGTCAAATGATCTCACTCACTAGATTCTTCTGGCAGAGCCCATGTTAAAATTGGAAGAATCAAGACCTGAGCCACAGTACTGTGGGTAGGGTGTGGGGCTCAGTCTCTGCCATCACATTGCTCTCCCCTGAGACCCTTCAGGAACGATCCCAAGTACAGAGCCCAGAATAAGCCTTGAGCACCTCTGTATTATGGCTCATAAATCAGTAAAGGAAGAAAGTTAGGAAAAAAGAAATGGAGAGGATCTTCAGAATCCAATTCCTGAGCTAGACAAAGAAACTCAGACTCAGGGATGCAGTGACTTGGGGGAAGAAACAGATGGTGGCACTCTGGGGCTGCTTCTCAGTCTCTTCACCCCATGTGGAGTGACACAGCCATTCATCCTCCCTTTTCTCTTTACCATTTATGTGCACGATTCCTCCATTGTTTCCTTGAGGTGTTTCACGAGTGCGAGACTTGCTGACTGAATTGGAACATTGTGTTCATAGGATCTTTGAATGAGTGACAGCATTTCCCCCAGGCTCCCCTCAAAATTATATGGTCCTGTATTTCTGTCTGTCTCTTGCTCTCTTTCTCACTCTCTGTCTCTCTCTCTCTGTCATCTCTCTCTCTCTCTCTGTCAGAATTTTTTGTAATGTAGTTATATAGTTACTCAGAGTTTATCATGGATTTTTGAGATTTTTACAACTGATTAAAAAACAGAACCCTTGTATCAGGAGCCCCTTTCTCAATGCTCTTCAGGCTCAACTGCCACCACATTTCCTTGCTTTGAATGATTATGGCAGAAAATTTTAAATAAAATTACAAGTCCTGGGGCTGAAGTGGTAGCACAGGTTAGCACAAGAGTTAAAGTGGTTGGTGTTCTTGCACATGAACGAACAATCACAGCTCCGTCAGCTGATCTACCTCACAGATAGTCCCCCAATGTGTGCAAAAGTTTTTAAAGTATTCTCCAACATTGGTCTAGCAGTAACTTCTCTCCAGTGTCAAATACAGTCGCATTGTTTGTCAAATGATATCTTCAACCTTGTCCAATGTCATATTTCTTCATTCTGATCTTTTTTTTTGCAATAGAGGTACTGAGAGTTTATCGTGGATTTTGAGCCTTTTTCAACTGCAAAAGAAAATCTTGGATCAAAAAAAAACCTTTCTCAAGGCTCTTAGGCTCTGTGGCCACCACAATTCCTTGCATGAATAATCTTGGCAGTAAATTTTCAATTAAAATGACAAGTTCTGGGGTTAAAGTGGTAGCTTCAGGTTGTACAAGTCACTTATACAAATTAGCACAGGGGTTAAGGTTGTTGGTGGCCTTACACATAAATGACCAAAATCAGCTCTATCATCTATGTCATATAAGGTTCCCAAAATGTTCACAAGTTTTCAATGTGTTCTCCAACATTGCCAGAGCTGTAAATTGTCTCGACAGCCAAGCACAGTTGCCTTGCTTATCAAATAGATAACTTCATTCGTGACAAATGCCATTTCCCTGTAACTCCAAAATCGGGCCCCAAGTTGGAGACAGGACACTAGGCCAGGACTAGAGCTGGGCAATTTGAGACTCTGGTTCAGTTTGAAGACCTCTTCAATGATCCGCTCAATTCATCACCATTTCATACTTTTGCTTGAATTTTAGCCCATCGTATTCAACAACTGGTCAATCCAATGAAAAAAGATTTATGTGACTGTTGTACACATTTTTAAGAGTGACACTAAACTATCAGCACAGCAAGTGATTGAGAAGATTGAGGAAAAATTTAAGGATGAGACTAACCCTTATTCAGACTATAACTGTAAGTATTAGTTAACTATTTTCTTAGACTCTTATCATTGTGTAAAATGCTACAACTTATGTGAGAGGAAGACTGTATAAGCAGTGGCTGATCAAATCCACAATCACCTTCTTTTCCCCTTTACTCTCTCACGAGACTTTCTCATTTTTTAAATATTTTATTATATCACCATGAGATATACAGTTACAAAGATGTTCATAAGATGTTAATATTTGGGTTTCGGTCATACAGTGTTCCAGCATTCATCCTTCCACCAGTGTCCATTTCCCACCACCAATGTCCCTGATTACCTCCCTCCCCCCCCTAGCCTGCCTCCATGGCAGGTACTTTATTTCTTTTCTTTCTCTCTCTCTTTTCCTTCCCTTATATATTGTGGATTACAATACATACATTAAGAGGTTGTCATGTGTATCTTTTTGCCTATATTTAATGCTCAGTTCTAGGTTGGTATTAGCACTTTTGACAATTATTAGTATACTATTCCAATCTCTGTCTTACCTAGCCTCTGATTCCCACACGTTTGTGATAATTTCCACCTCTGACAAGACCTCCTGATCCATGTTTCGCCTGGCCTTGGATATTGGTATCATAATATGTACATATATATATTTATGTCATTCAAATAAATGCAGTCATTCTATATCTGTCTCTCTCCTTCTGGCTAATTTCACTCAACATGATCCTTTCCATGTCCATCCATTTATAGGCAAATTTCATAACTTCATTTTTCCTGACAGCTGCATAGTATTCCATTGTGTAGATGTACCACAGTTTCTTTATCCAGTCATCAATTCTCAGGCACTCTGGTTGTTTCCAGATACTGGCTATTGTGAATAATGCTGCTATGAACATAAAAGTAGGGATGGTGTTTCCGCTGCGTGTTTTTGGCTTCCCAGGGTATATTCCCAGGAGTGGTATGGCTGGGTCAAATGGGAGTTAAATTTCTAGTCTTTGGAGGAATGTCCATATTGTTTTCCCAAAAGGCTGTACCAGTCGACATTCCCACCAATGATGGATGAGTTAGACTTTCTCATTTTTCCTGCCTTTTCCTGGGTATCCAACTGAACAGTTTGTTCAGACATTTATGGAGGTCATATGGGCTGATGAAATCTGCCAGTAGACTGTTCCTACTGTTGAGGGAACAGTAAAGATGAAATCTGACAGTAGACTGTTCCTACTGTCGAGGGAACAGTAAAGTTAGGTGAACCATTGGATGAATGCTAAGCTATCACTGTATCACTGTCACTGTCTTCCCGTTCATCATCGATTTGCTCGAGCGGGCACCAGTAACATCTCCATATGTCCTGTCTCATGCAAGTAGAGCCCAAGAGCATCTGCTTGTTCCAGGAACATAAAGAGCCTCAAACCATTCCATCAGGTCATGGGAATGAGGTCGATAATTGTCATTGGTATTTGGCATATCAAATATGACACGGGTAGCTGCCAGGCTCTGCCGTGCAGGAGCATACTCTTGTAGTCATCTCTAAATTCAGTATTTATTGACCTTGATTGTTTCTCTATGCTCATAATATACCAGAGAAGTGGTGTCTTTTTGGTGGGCCCTGTCACCAGCCACTGCTAATGTGACTTCCATACATATGTCTTGAAGTTCCATAATTCCATGGCCCAGAATTTGGATGACCTGCGGCCATATAATCTCGGCTTGTCTCTTTTAGGCTGCTCTCTATTGGGTTCTCTTGAGCCTCTGTTCCTGGGTGCTGGGCTGCACAACTTTGGATTGAGCCCAAGTAGGCACAATTGGATGGTTATTCTCTGTTACAGACCATCCTGCATGCTCCCTCATGCTAGGGTAAAAGGGTTTCCCAGCATGCGAGACAGGGAGTTTGGATTCACAGGTGTTCATCAGGTGTGCTAAGTCACATTCAACATCGATCAAACTGTTCACATGCTCATGGGCGGTGCTGCAGGACACCGCCCCTTGTATGACATCGCCCTCTTGTACAAGAGGGCAAGAATAGTTGGACACCATGGATGCTGTTCACCCTCTCTGACAGTCAGCTGACCTGTCTCCTCTCTCACATGCTCAGGCAGGACCAACTCTTAAAATGCTTAATGTAGCCAGTTCCCAGGCTCTACAGCCAGATCCCAAAGCTGCCGTTGGGGACAATATATTGGAGTTTTTGTAGTGTTTATCACTGATCTCCTTCCCTTCCTTTGAGTTTCTAGAAAAATGTTTGATCTACATCTGTCGGTGCCATACTCTTGGAAGGACTGAAGGAACACATGCGGTAGAGGGCTCAGACCCTGGCGAGCTACTTTTAGGGCAGCACTCTAACTGCTGACATTCCTCAGGGACCATCTGTCCACTCCTTATAGCCTCTTCCTTTTATACCTCTCCCCAGTATCTTCAGCCCTTCCTACTTCCTCAGGCTTCTGACCTTCTCCATCCGCCTTCAGATTCTTCAATGTTTATCTAAAGGTTTATGATCCAGAATCACTTTGTTTAAACTCATTCTTCCTTCCAAAGTATCAGCAAGTCCTGCTAGTTTTTAATTTCCTAGCACATTTTTGCTTGAAATTTGAGAAAATATATCATTTGAGACACAGATACACTGGGCAGATCTGCTACCAGCTCTCCCCATTGTGCTCTCTGTGCTCCACTGATCATGAGGCGGCCGGGAGGGAGGGCGACTTCTGGCCCAGCCCTTCATCCCAATAGAGCCTCGGAAGAATCCAGAGGAACCCCTGCACCATGTTGGCAGCCTTTTTCATCATTCAGACTCCATAGCTCGTCAGAGCTCCACCCAAGAGAGAAAACTGATCTCAAGCCTGATTTGTCAGAGCCCGACCCTACAGAGAAACCTATTTCAAGCCCAGGTATGCTTGAACATGAGACACAGATACATTGGGCAGAGTTGCTACCAGCTCTCCCCATTGCATGGTTCATCAGTAAATTATCAAGAGTATTCCACCCACCCCTCTCAGAAAGTCTGACAAGCTAACGAGAATATCCTTCCTGCACAGCAGAGCCTGGCAAGCTGTCTGTTGTGTATTCGATATGCCAAAACCAGTAAAAACAGTGGATTTCATTCCCCTGACCCTGAAAGAGCCCTAAATATGGTAGTGCTAAGAAGGATGAGCAAGGATAGGCTGATAAAATCTCAGGGCCAGTGGGGCCGAGTGATAGCATAGCAGGTAGGGCATTTGCCTTGCACGCGGCTGACCGGGTTCGATTCTGGCATCCCATATGGTCCCATGAGCAGCACCAGGAGTAATTCCTGAGCAAAGAGCCAGTAGTAACCCCTGAGCATCACAGGCATGACCCAAAAAGCAAAAAAAAAAATATCAGGGCCAAACTAGGCTGCCAAAACAAAGAAGGACTAAAATGACTGTACTTTCAATGCACATATGCTGGCATTGGAAGCATATATTGAGGACCTGATGGTGCAAGTATGAAAGATCAATCATGACATCACTGGTCTGACCAAGATGAGAAGGTGTCAATCACATCACTCCTTCAACACTGGAGAAGAACTGTTCTTAGGAATATGTGATGAAAGAGGCATCAATGGTGTGGTTGTCTTTGTCAACACAAACCTGGCCCATGAGCATTGATTTATTTGAGTGCCTAACAAACCGAATAGGATGATTACACTTGAAGAGATGTGGCTCACTGCCAGCAGTTTCTATCTTCGTTGTCTATGCACCAACATACGCATTCAAGGAAAAATAATTTAGAAACTCTACATGGAACTGGAGGAGTTCTGTAAAGAAGACCACACCTTCGACAAGATCATCGTCAGTGATTTTTCTTTTTTGCAATTTGGGTCACACCTGGCAATGCTCAGGGGTTACTCTTGGCTCTGCACTCAGGGATTACTCCTGGCAGTGCTCAGGGTACCATATGTAATGCCGGGGATCAAACCTGGGTCGGCTGCATGCAAGGCAAATGCCCTACCCACTGGACTATCGCTCTGGCCCCCATAGTGATTTTAATGCCAAGATAGGACCGAGAAGATCGGCTGAAGAACTTGACATCGGGACCAATGGCCTAGAATGGAACAAACAGGGTGAGAGACTCTCTGAGTTCATCATGTTCACCAAGACCATTTATGGTAAATCACAGTTCCAGAAGGTTGAATCTAAACATTGGGCATGGGAATCTCCTGGTGGACAGTTCCACAATGAAACTGAACACACCATATTCAATCGACGGTTGTGCCTGACCGATGTCACTGTCATCCCAAAATTCCAAACAGGATTAGACCACTGTCTCTTTCGTTCAAAATTCTACCTCATGGAACAGGGAGAAAGGGCTGCAAAGTATAAGAAGAGAACTCCCAGAATGACCACCAAATGGGAACTCTGACACCATTGCGGCAACATGGGAAGATGCCATCATTGACAACATTGGTGAAGAATACAACCGACTGGTTCAGCACCTCCATTATTGTGTGAGGAATGCTGAGAGAATGAATGCCATGAAAGGACACTTGCCTTCAAAAACTCTCGAGCTCATTTGCCAACGTGTCAAGGTGCGAGCCTCAGGCAACCATAAGCTAATGTCCAAGCTTGCAAAGCAGTGCAGAGAAGTGATAAAAGAAGACCGAGAGAAGAGCAGCAATACTAGCCTATGCAGCATAAGCCAGTAAAAGCATTCGCAAAGCCTGCCTGTCCTTCATCAACTATAAGACCAAGATGACTGCCCTCTGACGTCCTGATGGATCTAACACATCTTTCAGAAAGACAATGGCGAAGATTATCCATGACTTCTACTCAGATCTCTTTGATAACCATGTCCATCTGCCCACATACCAAATTTCTCAGGATGGATGTGTCACTACCAACATTTCCTCTTCTGAAATCCAACATGCCATTTTGTTGGTAAAGAAGTGAACAGCACCTGGCCCAGATAAATTCAGACCCAAACACCTGAAGAATCTGCTGTCAGTACTTATCAATACACTGGCTTGGCTTTTCACACGCTACCTGTCTGAATGCAAGGTTCACTCCCAATGGAAAACCAGCAGGGCAGTTTTACTGTTCAAGATGTGAGACATCCACGATATTGGCAACTATCACCCAATCTACCTGTTGTCTGTCATCTACAAGCTGTTCGCTTGAGTCATCCTGAACAGGATTGGCAGAACATTAGATGAAAGACAGCCTGCGAACAAGCTGACTTCCGAAAAGGATTCAGCACAATCGATCATATCCACATGATAACCAAGATCATTGAGGTTTGTAGGGAGATCAAGATGCCTCTCTGTCTAACATTCATTCACTTAAAGAAAGCCTTTGATTCTGTTGAGTCTGAAGCAGTCATCGAAGCCTTAGCCAAACAGGGCGTTCAAACTCAATACATCAAGATCCTTCATGAGCTGTATTATGGATCACCACCGGGATCTCACCATTCTACAAGGAAGTGATCATTGATGTCAAAAGAGGGATTTGGCAGGGTGATACCATTTCACAGAAACTCTTCAGCGCCACCATCGAGAATGTCAAGTGACAATTAGAAATGGAAGGAATGGGAGTGAAGATAGAAGGTAGGCAACTACACCACCTCTGCTTGGTGTTATTAGAATGATGGCATCATTCTAATAACACCAAACATTAGTTAAGTGGCACAAATGCTGACTGACTTCGACTGAGAATGTGAAAAGTTAGGTCTACAGCTGAATCTCAACAAAATGTTCATAAAAAAGAAATAGTTTCAGATGCTCCATTCACTCTCAATGGGCCAATCATCTCTGAATGCAACAGTTATGTATACCTAGGTTGAGAAGTCAACATGATGAATGACCTAGCACCTGAGCTGCGCAGGGAGGAAGAGCGCAGCGTGGAACACCTTCAAGAGTGTCGATTAAATAGCTAAAAGGACAAAGTACCTCTGGCTCTGGGCAGATCTCATCAACTCCACTGTTCTCTGTGCATTAACATACGCCTCCAGAGACCTGAGTCCTAAGAAAGCAGGATGAGAATGCTATTTGGGTCCCCCAAAGAGGAATTGAAAGAACTATGCTTGGAATGTCATGCCCCACTAAAGTGAGAGTAGGAATCCGGAGTTCCAACTTCCGTCAATGATCAAGAGTCAGGGACTCTGTCTCATTTGCAAGGCGTTGAAAATTAAATGGGCTGGACATATAATGAGACTACTTAGAGATGACCGTTGGACTAGAGCTGTTACTGGCTGGATCCCAAGGGACATCAAAAGATCATTGGTCACCCACCTACAAGATGGTCAGATTTTTTTCTCAAGACCCTGAATGAACGGTTTGAGGCTCTCCATATTCCTGGAGCAAGCAGATGTCATTGGGCTACACTGGCACGTGTCAGGGACAAATGGAAACATTAATGGCACCCGTTCAAGAAATCGACAAATATCAGGATGTCAAGTGATCAAGTGCACAGGAGCTGGGATCATTATTCTGAAATCAAATATTGAGATGCTAGAAAAGTTGGAGGGGTTTTCCACAGAGTAGGCTGCTCTACTAAAAGTTGTTGACTCTGTTGGGTATTACACATTATTTGAAAATGTGAAATAATATGACAGATCCTCAGTTTGGGTTTTGAGGTGATTCATGGAAATTGAGGCTGAGGAATGCAAAGGGCATCAATACCGAATCAAAGGTTGTTCTCAAAGAGACCTGACTTCACAGGTCACTGTCTGAAGACAGTTAGTAGAAGAATAAGCTTCCTTCAATTCCCCAAAACTTGATCTAGGTCAAATGTCATCAAACTTTATCAGTAAAGACCAAGTGATAAATATGTGAGGGTTAGGATATATCAGGTGTTAATTGTTACTGGTCTACAATGTCTAGTTAACCTTATGGTTGATATATAAGTGAATGCATGTGGCCTTGTATCAACAAGTCTCTACATATGAGAAACAGAACTAGATCCCCGAAGCACTTCCAAGAGTGATCACTGAGAAAAGAGTCAGGTTTAAGCTCTGAGCACTGTTCTGGGTAATCCAAACCAGAAGAAACAAACTAAAAGAAAAAATAATGAAAGCAGATGAGAGAGCTCCCAGAGTATTAGGGCTGGCGGGAAATTTGGAGGCAACAGGGACAGCCAAGCAGAGAGCAGGCAGATACTCATGCCATGGGCACCAGGCAGGGGAGAAAATAGATCAGGTGTGAAGAAGTCAGGTTTGAAGGTCTTGGGGCCTCTTTCCATTGAGTTTACTTGTTCCATACTATTTTGGCATGAGTACTTAATGACAGATGCCCAGCTGCCAAAAATGTGTAGTGAGCAATACCAATAAATATTTCAGAGCAATAGACAAGTGGGTAGGCCACTGACTCTAGCAGGAAGCCATCCTGGTTCCATATGCAACATCTCAAATGTTGCCCTGAGCTCCAGCAGGAGTGATCTCTGAGTGTAGTAGCAGGAGAAAGTTGTGAGCAATACAGTTCTTATCTAACAGAGAAGAAAAGAAAACATTCAGGGACTGAACATATAGATAGTAATGTGGGTCCTGGGACAGTGTCTGAGCACGGAGGTCTACTCAAAATCCTGTGTGCAGGCAGGCTCTTGCCTCAGAAGACAGTCACAGGGTTTGTCAGCTCTTAGCAGAGCCCCACTTTAAGGAAGTCACACAGGCCTGTGTTCTATACGTGGGTTTTAAATAGCCTTGCAAACACCCAGGGCCGAACGTGAAGAGCCAAGATCTTATAAGATTCTCTCTGTGTCCTGAATGAGAAACATCACCCTGTGCCAGAGCAGGTAATTTTAGGAGCCAAGTGCAGTGCATTGGTTCAGCCATGGTACCTGTGGCAAAGGCCCAGAGGGTTCATTCCTTCCCGCCACCATTATGCTTCATCTCTCTCAGTAGTTGACTGCAAACAACCAAACAACTGTACTGTAGGTGTTCATTGTGACCTATTTGAGAGTTTTCCTTTACAACAATGGAATATTGAGGGGCCAGAGTTCTGGGCCAGCTGTGTGATGCTTACCTTGCATGCTGCTGACAGGGCTCATCATCCCAAATAGTTTCCTGAGCCTGCTTGCAGTGATTCCTGAATCTTACCTCTGAGAATCAGAGGTAAGATTCAGGCATGGCCTAAAACTAACAAACAGCAAAAACTATTAGAAGTTCAAACTCTATCAGCACAAAATGAGGACAACAGTGAAGAGAACAACCTTTATAGATTATATTCAGTCTTTCTAGTTGATATTATGCCCAGCGTGTAATGATTTGAAATAATGCTTAGTAATAACAAGATTAGAGGACTTGTAATAATTTGGAATAATAAAGATGCAGAAGCTCCATGGCGGAAAAAGGTGGGATAGAATGATGGAAAACAAAATCTGGGTATTAGATTGTGTGAGATTTGGGGTAACATTTTTAGTATTTAAATTCTCTTGTCATTTCATTATATAAAGTTGAGAATAGAGAAAAATGATCTATGCCTTCAAAGAATGGAAATAGCCCTCACCAGTAAAAAGCACATAAAATTTTTGCTTCCATTTCAGGCAAAGAATTCCCTGGAACATTTAGAATGAAACATACATATACAACTGAATTGAAAACGAGAGCTCTCCGGCTTATACAGCATTACATAAGAAGATTGAAGAGTTTGTGAGTATTTTTTCAAGCTTCTTTTCAAATTCTTCTTCCTTCCTGCACTGAGATACAGAGTGCAGAGCTGGTATCCCAAGGTTACATCCCAAAAACATTGGGAAAATAATGAAATTAACCCTCACCGGTGGTTGGAGGTCACTGTCCATAGGCCCCTGGGTCAGTGCTTCTGAGAATCCTGTGGGTCTTCCTGTATTTCTGTACCTTGAAGAAAATCTGCACCTCAGCAAAAGACCTTCAGAAGACTGAATCACTCATGCCAAAGCCATGTTTACACCCACTGTTAAAATACTTTTGGGGGCCAGAAGTGTGTAAAGAGTTTTAAAATTAACTTTGTCCATACTCATAAAGAAAAATGCAAAGTTTTATTCTTTCCTTTCATATCACGATCACGATCATCCCGTTAATCATCTATTTGCTAGAGCGGGCACCAGTAATATCTCAATATGTCCTGTCACATGCTGTAGAGCCAAGGGCATCAGCTTGGTACAGGAACATAAAGAGCCTCAAACCATTATATTAGGTCATGAGAATGATCTAATATAATTGTTACTGGCATTTGGCATATCAAATACAACACGAGCAGCTTGCTAGGGCTTGCCGTGCGGGAGGCATACTCTATAAACACCTCCAAATAAAGCCTTTATTGATGAACCGCACGGGCCGCTATGCGCGCGAGCCGGGCTGTGATGGGCTGGTCGGCTGGGTGGAATTCTGATGAGAGGGAAGTCCAATGTGGAAAATGGCGGCGCCCATGGAGTGGGTGGGGGTCGTCTGGCTTGTTGTGAGGTTCTGCCGGGGTGGTGGGCCAAGGCTGGAACCCACCATGCCTCCCGACTGCCTCATGAACGGCTGGGCACAAAGGAGAGCAAGGAACCGCTCTGCCCCATGTCTGAGAGTCTCTGGACCAGCATACCTGGGCCGGATTGAGGAAGAAACTGCTCCAGGGTGGGTGTCGATGATCCGGGCTGTGATGGGCTGGTCGGCTGGGTGGAATTCTGATGAGAGGGAAGTCCAATGTGGAAAATGGCGGCGCCCATGGAGTGGGTGGGGGGGTCGCCTGGCTTGTTGTGAGGTTCTGCCGGGGTGGTGGGCCAAGGCTGGAACCCACCATGCCTCCCGACTGCCTCATGAACGGCTGGGCACAGGGAGAGCAAGGAACCGCTCTGCCCCATGTCTGAGAGTCTCTGGACCAGCATACCTGGGCCGGATTGAGGAAGAAACTGCTCCAGGGTGGGTGTCGATGATCCGGGCTGTGATGGGCTGGTCGGCTGGGTGGAATTCTGATGAGAGGGAAGTCCAATGTGGAAAATGGCGGCGCCCATGGAGTGGGTGAGGGTCGTCTGGCTTGTTGTGAGGTTCTGCCGGGGTGGTGGGCCAAGGCTGGAACCCACCATGCCTCCCGACTGCCTCATGAACGGCTGGGCACAGGGAGAGCAAGGAACCGCTCTGCCCCATGTCTGAGAGTCTCTGGACCAGCATACCTGGGCCGGATTGAGGAAGAAACTGCTCCAGGGTGGGTGTCGATGATCCGGGCTGTGATGGGCTGGTCGGCTGGGTGGAATTCTGATGAGAGGGAAGTCCAATGTGGAAAATGGCGGCGCCCATGGAGTGGGTGGGGGTCGTCTGGCTTGTTGTGAGGTTCTGCCGGGGTGGTGGGCCAAGGCTGGAACCCACCATGCCTCCCGACTGCCTCATGAACGGCTGGGCACAGGGAGAGCAAGGAACCGCTCTGCCCCATGTCTGAGAGTCTCTGGACCAGCATACCTGGGCCGGATTGAGGAAGAAACTGCTCCAGGGTGGGTGTCGATGATCCGGGCTGTGATGGGCTGGTCGGCTGGGTGGAATTCTGATGAGAGGGAAGTCCAATGTGGAAAATGGCGGCGCCCATGGAGTGGGTGGGGGTCGTCTGGCTTTTTGTGAGGTTCTGCCGGGGTGGTGGGCCAAGGCTGGAACCCACCATGCCTCCCGACTGCCTCATGAACGGCTGGGCACAGGGAGAGCAAGGAACCGCTCTGCCCCATGTCTGAGAGTCTCTGGACCAGCATACCTGGGCCGGATTGAGGAAAGAAACTGCTCCAGGGTGGGTGTCGATGATCCGGGCTGTGATGGGCTGGTCGGCTGGGTGGAATTCTGATGAGAGGGAAGTCCAATGTGGAAAATGGCGGCGCCCATGGAGTGGGTGGGGGGGTCGTCTGGCTTGTTGTGAGGTTCTGCCGGGGTGGTGGGCCAAGGCTGGAACCCACCATGCCTCCCGACTGCCTCATGAACGGCTGGGCACAGGGAGAGCAAGGAACCGCTCTGCCCCATGTCTGAGAGTCTCTGGACCAGCATACCTGGGCCTTTCATATAAAAATTTTTAATCTTCAGTGTTCTTTTAAAGGGGTCTGGATGGCCAGTGATGGTATAGGAGATAAAGCTCTTTCCTTGTTCGTGGCCACTTTAGCCATGGCACTAGCTAGATCCCCAGCAACACTTCTGGGTAAGCTTTACCTGAGCACAGTAGCAGAAATAAGCCCTAAGCACTTATTGGTTTGGCCCATTAGCCCAGACCCAAAACAAATCAAACTAATGTCTGCAAGAGGAACCCCATCTAATTTAATATCGGGTATTTTCCACCCTCATTGTCAAAAATGTCAAAATGAATAAGACTTTCATTTCATTAGAAACACCACATTTTTTGGGGGCATGTCTTGAAGCTCAATCCACATTGCTTTAATGAGTTCAACTCTTTGGTGGCGTCTTATAGCATGTGGTACTTCTGAGGGCCACAACTGGACCTAACTCAATGCACAGGATGGCAGCAGGTGTGAATTCCATCCCCAGCACTACTTGGTCCCCCACCACTATGAAAGCTATGAAGAAAGAACAGTGCTGGAAGCAGCCCCTCACACTCTACTCCATACCACTCAGAATCAAAGCAGATGGTTCTTATGAATCGTGCACCTATCCCCACTGTCTCTGTGTGTCTTACCATGGAGCCAAGTGACTGCAAGTCCTGATTTCATTGGTCTCAGTGCAGAGACTAAGTGAGCTTGAAAGCACTGTGGTCTCCTAAAAGTTAAGTTAGGGAGAAGCTGTGCCCATTCAGCTGGGGATAGCAACTTTGTCCCTTTTGGGAGAAAAATAGCACCTAGAAGGAATCCCTCTGGCCTACATAGACAGATCTTTCTGAAGTGGAGGTTCAGATCGGACGACTCCTAAATCAGTTGACAGGTAGGGGCCCCTTGCTGAGGCTTCTAGTGAATGCTGGTCAATAGTAACTTGCTTTCTTGGACCACATAAATGTAAATACTTGAGCCTATAAATGTGATAATGTTAAAAACAAATTCACAGTGTCAGGTCCCCACCCGCTCTGTACTTGTTATTGAATCTGTGCTTCTCTACAGTTTCAGACAATATTCCCGAATATCTATGAAAACATCATCATTACTCAAATCAGGTAAGGTTGCTTTGGCTGTTGGGTAGATAGGGGGCTGGGCTATTCCCATCTTCCCCTGAACTCTCTGGCAACTTCAGAGCCTTCACTGCCCATCACAGTCAGGAAGTGGTTGGCCTCAGTCCAGCAGATAGTCCCACCTGTGAAGTCACTCTGGCCAGGACTAAAAGGCTGGAACCTTGGTGCAGAGGCTGCTGTATGTGATGGGCTGTGATTTGGTCACATGCATACACAATGCAGGGTTTTACACTAGTGCACTTTGATTTGACTCAGAACAAAATGTCATGAATGACTGATTCCTGCCAAGTGACTTCTCAGGCACTGAGTGGAATGAAAGAGACCCAGTAATATACTCTCTCCTATAGGAGTAGGCCTAGTGAAAACAAGAACATCCCAAATGCACTCCTGACTACTTTGGGCTCCATTGTGAGCTCCTGGCGCCCAGGGTAAACAAGCCTGTATAGAGCAAACTAGGATCAAGGACAGTGTGTGGTGGGTTCATTTAAGACCCTCAGAGACAAAGCATTCACAAGCAGTCAGTGATTCCATTGTGGCCTTCTCTGGTGCAGACCGACACCCAGTTAGCAGACCAAAGTGGGAAAGCTTTAAGGTAATGGGACTATGAAGAAAAAGCATCACTTTCTCTCTCTTCCTCCTTTTTCTCCTCTCCATTTGTCTATCCATATATGTAGTTATCTGTGTATATGTATGTATGTTGATTTGGTCATTTGGGTTTCATACCTGGCAGTGCAGAGCTGCCCATGGGTAACTCCCCTGTGTTCCTATAGGGATGAAGCCCATGCCTGCTGGGAGGCATGTGCTAGAGTGTGTCGTTACCTTTTGGCTCTATACTAATACTTTTTTTTTTGCTTTTTTTTTTCACACCCGGCGACGCTCAGGGGTTAGTCCTGGCTCTGCACTCAGGAATTACTCCTGGCGGTGCTTGGGGACCATATGGGATGCTGGGGATCCAACCCAGGCCGGCACAGGCCGGCTGCATGCAAGGCGTTTGCCCTACCTGCTGGGCTATCGCTCCAGCCCTACACTAATACTTTATGGTGCACTGATGCATCTCTTTTAAAGAGCTTTGTCTAACCTTTGTAGAATATGATGAAATATAAACATATATATATGTTTGTGAGTATATTATTCATCTACATCTCTCTCTCTCTCTCTCTCTCTCTCTATATATATATATATATATATATACACACACACACACATACATTGAGAGAAGGCTTCCTGACTATGTTGAGTTTTGAGCTAGGCAGTTATTCAGAGACACATATGATTGCTAGTTAGCCTGTGAGAACAGCAGGAGACTCAGTGTCCACCTCCAAGGAGTAGCAGAGAGATGGTCCCAACAGTCAGGGCCAGAGGTTTAAAGGGAGCAGGAGACAGTGGCTTCACAGTTGCTTCATTTCCAGATATGAAATTTTTATTGTAGACCTCAAGAACTTCCATTTTAGAGATAAAAGTGTGAGCACTGGTAACATCCGTCATGTCAGTATTTATGGCCTCACTTAGGATGTCCTTATTGCGAAATGCAGCAGAATTTCTTTTTTTTGCTTTTTTTTTTTTTTTTGGGTCTCACCCGGCGATGCTCAGGGGTTACTCCTGGCTCTGCACTCAGGAATTACTCCTGGCGATGCTCGGGGAACCATATGGGATGCCGGGGATCGAACCCGGGCCGGCACAGGCCGGCGCGTGCAAGGCAAACGCCCTACCCGCTGGGCTATCGCTCCGCCCCCCCAGCAGAATTTCAATCTGTCTATAATTTTGCTGCATTTAGTATGTAACTGGTGACCTGAAACACACTCCCTGGCCTCCCTGGGTATAGCATAGGAGCTTTCATTCCTGAGGATTTTTTGTTTGTTTTTATTCTTTGTTTTGTAGCCACACCCTGCAGTGTTCAGGGGTTACTCCCAGTGGGCTCTGGGGATCATATGGGGTACCTGGGATTGAACAGGGTGGCTGTGTGCAAAGCTCTGTACCCCCTGTAGCTACCATTTGGAAGAGCATCTGGAACTTATGTTCAACAACCCTAAGTTGGGTTTCTCTTCCAGATGGGAAGCCAAAATGGCAAAAAGCCCCCTTCTTCTTTTCCTAGCTTCTTTTAACAGAGAGAGGAGGGGCTGTATCTCTGAACCAGAAAGCAGTTCAGAATGTAATTTTTGGGAAATGACATTAATACTTTTTACTATGAATACATAGCTAGCAGATCCCAGACTCTGGATCCCTCTAAGGTCCAAAATCCACCAGAATAAGAGTTAGAGACACGTTAGTTTGCCGGAGGCACACGGGCATGTCTCTGAACTCGGAGAATTGATTACATTATGGTTGATCATCCAACGTGGCCAAGTACTCATGGGATATCTACATGTATGTCCCACACAGGGACCCGTGGGAACAGAATATTGATCTGGGGCAAGAGAGATTCATGATAAAAATATTTATGCCATATAAAATTATGAAACCTGTCCAATTCTGCCCAGACTCCCATTGTGTCTGCTCCGAGATCCTCCAGAGGCAGGGATAAATTCTCTGTATAAGCTAAGTATAGCTGGAGGCTAAGGCTCAGTAGGGCGTGTCACTCAACAGTGGCACTCTGGGGCTGTTTCTCAGTCTCTTCACCCCACGTTGAGTGCCACAATCATTCATCCCCCTTTTCTCTTTACCACTTACGTGCATGGTTCGTCCATTGTTTCCTTGAGCTGTTTTACAAATGTATGACTTGCTGCCTGAATTGGAACATTGTGCTCCTAGGATCTTTGAATGAGTGACTGACAGCATTCCCCCTGGCTCCCCTGAAAATTATGTGGTTGTGGATTCCCTCTCTTCTCTCTTGCTCTGACTCTCTCCTTCTGGGCATTTTGGTTTGCAATACAGATACTAACAGTATGTCATGGATTTCTTTCCTTTTTATTCTTTAATTAATATTTTATCATACCACTGTGAGATATACAATTACAACGTTGTTTATGTTTGTAGGTTTTGGTCACATAGTGTTCCAGCACCCTGCCCTCCACCAGTGCCCATTTCCCCCCACTAATGTTCCCAATTCCCTCACCCCTCCCATAGCCTGCCTCCATGGCAGGTTTTTTTTATCTCTTTTATCTTCTCCCCCTCTCTCTTTTCCTTCTCTTACATATTAGTCAGAAGGAAAGAGAGAGATATAGAATGACTGTATTTATTTGCATGACATAAATACATATATACATATTATGATACCAAAATCCAATGTCAGGTGAAACGTGGATCAGGAGGTCTTACCAAAAGTGGAAATTACCGCAAACGTGTGGGAGTCAGAAGTTAGGTAAGACAGAGAAGGAACCATGTGCGAATAAGTGTCATGGATTTTTAATCCTTTTTAACTGCTAACAAAAACTTTGTGTCAGGAATCCCTTTCTCAAAGCTCTGCAGGCTCCGCTGCCACCTCTAGTGCCTTGCACAAATAACTCATGGCAAGAAATTTAAAATTGTAATTTCAAGTTCTGGGGATGAAGTGGCAGCACAAGTTAGAGCAACGGTTACTGTGGTTGGTTGGCTTGCACATGAATGACAAATCCCAGCTTCTACCATCTGCATCACATATAGTCGCTAGCTCAGGACTAGAGCCTAAAGATTTGGGACACTGGGTAATTTTTAAGATTTGTTTGTTGACTGCTCAATTCATCACCCCATCATGCTTCTCTATGACTTTTAGCCCATCATATTTAAGACCATCTAGCCTGCCTAATGAAGAGATGATATATCTGACCGTAGGACACATGTTTAAGAAAGGCACTGAAAAAGAACAACAAGAAGTGATTGAAAAAATTACTACAGAATTTGCAAAATCCACTATCTATTTAGATTATAACTGTAAGTATTGGGTGGTTTTTTCTAGCCTGCCTACCATTCTGTAAACTGTTGCATTCCATGTGAAGGGGAGACTGTGCAAGGAGTGTATGACCAAATCTACAGATGTCTCCAAAACTTCTTCCTCTCTCTCCTCCTCTCACCACACTTTCTCTTCTCTCCAGCAATCTCCTTGGCATCTGACTGACAGTTTTTTCATATGATAAGGAAGATAGTCTGGGCAGATGGAGTCTGTAAAGAGAATGGTGAAGAATGGTGAAGAAAAGAGAACAGTGGAACAGATGCCAAGCAACAGCTTTCCACAAAAGTATAGAGAGTTTCACCTTGATTATTTCTCTATGTTAAAATTACACCAGAGAGGCAGTGCATTTCTGGGTGATACATATACCGCCACTCCAAATTTGTGACTTTTCTAGCATCTGTTGTAATCCCATAGCTCTGTGGGCCATAATTTGGATGAGACTCAGCCAGGTCATCTTGCTGGTCTCATTTAGACTGATCTCTACTGGGCTCCTATTAGCCTCTGCTCCTGGGTGCTGGATGGCACAAGTGGGGCTGAGCCCAAGAAAGCAGTCAGATGGTTATTCTCTGCTCCATACCCTCCTGCATACATTGTGTGCTAGAGCAAAAGGGTATCTAAGGCTGTCAGAGAGGGAGTTTGGACTCACAGTTGTTTCTCAGGTCTGCTTATATCACATCCAACATCGATTCTGTTTCTCAAACAATTCAAATGCTCATGAGTGGTGTTGCAGACCCTGGGTACACGGGAACATGAATAACCAAACTATGTGGCTGCTGTTCACCCTCTCCGACACTTAGCAGAACTGCTTCCTCTCTCATAGCCCAGGCAAGTTCTTAAGAACTAAATGCATCCAGTTCTAAGGCCTTGCAGTCAAATTGCAAGGACAATTTGGACAATTGCAAGGACAAGGACAATATATTGAGGACAGTATATTGGAGTTTTTCATGGCATTTGACACTGATCTCCTTCTCCTCCTTTGACTTCTTTGAAAAATGTTTGGGCTTCACCCAGTGGTGCCACACTCTTGGAAGGACTGGAGGACCACATATAGTACCAGGGTCAAATCCTGACCAGTCACTTGTAGGGCAACACCCTAACCACTGATATTTCTCAAGACTCATCTGTCCACTCCTTATAGCTTCTTTCTAGGCTTCCTCTCAGAATCCTCAGCCCTTCCTACTTCCTCAGACTTCTGGCGTTCTCAGTCCTCCTTTGGATTCTTTAATGTTTATTTAAATATTTATGACTCCTAACCCTCTTAGTGAAAAATCATTCTTATTTCCAAAGTAATAGCAAGTCCTGCTTGTTTATTTTCCAGCACACTTTTTCATTAAAAAGAAATCGGTTTTGGGACCAGAGCGATAGTCCAGCAGGTAGGGCGTTTACCTTGCATGCAGCCAACATGGGTTCGATCCCGGCATCCCATATGGTCCCCGAGCACCGACAGGAGTAATTCCTGAGTGCAGATCCAGGAGTAACCCCTGAGCATTGCCAGGTGTGACCCAAAAAGCAAAAAAAAAAAATCGGTTTTTACATAGGACCTGGAATCAAATATTATGGTATCAAGCATTAAAATACTAAAAAATGCTGGGAGGATTTCCATAGGCCAGGCTGCTCTACCAAAATTGTGAACTCCATTGGGTATCTATTATATTCTCATTGGAAAATGTGAGGTTCTATGACAGCTTCTCAGATTTTGAATTTTGAGATGATTAATAGAACTTGAGCATGAAGAATCCATCAATGGCAAATCAAAGATGGTTATCAAAGAGCCCTGACTTCAGCAGACCACTGTTTGAGGACAGAGTTACTGGAAGAAACAGAGGCTTCCTTTCTTTCCCAAGGCATGGTCGCTGCTTGACCGGCCCCAAGTGGAAGCAACCCATGGAGCTGACCTCCTGGTAAGGGGCTCGGCCATCCCCTGGCCGAGTCCAACATTGCTTCAAGGGTTTGCTCTCATGAGCAGGGGAGAGATCATGCTGGCCGGACTCAGAGTGGAGTTTTGGGCCTTGCCCCTTTCCTCTGCCTCCATGCCAGTTGCCCCAGAAGAGAGAGACCCACCCACGCCAGATCCACATGTCCCTTGGCACGTGGCCCCTTTGGCGGCAGCGCGATATTTTTATAGGATACTGAATTTTGCATAAGGTTCTCCCCAATTTCTTTCACATTTATACATAGTAAACAGTTATAGACATGTTTTAACCGATACCAGTAAGCCTGGCAAGAAGCCAAAACAAACCACACATCATGCAGTTAGTCATTCTCAACATCCAGACTCCATAGTTCCTCAGAAATGGGAACTGGTGGAGGGATGGATAATGGAACACTGTGACTGAAACCCGAAAATGAACATCTTTGCAATTGTGTATCTCATGGTGGTATAATAAATTTTTTAAATAATGCAAATGATCTTCAAGAGTAAATAATACAGAATAACTTTACTTACATTTAAGGCAAAGAATTTCCTGGAACATTTAGAATGGAATATCCATATAGAACTGAATTGGAAAACAAATCATCTGATGCTTATAAAGCATTATATGAGATCATTAATAAGTTCGTAAGTATTTTCCAAGCTACTCTACATTCTTCCTTCCTGCACTGAGATACAGAGTGTAGAGCTATTCTCCCAAGGTACACCCCCAAACAGCAGTACCATTGGGCAAGTGAGGACATTCTTCAGAGCTGGTGGGCACAGGCACCTGTTCCAAGGTCCCAGGCTGAATTCAGTACTTATGATTATGAGATGCCTGTGAGTCTCCCTTGTTTCTGGAATACAGGGGCATCTCTGCTTCAGCTAATGGCCCTCAGAAGATTGAGCCACTCATGCCAGAGCATGTTTATATTCAAGTACTTTTCTGGGGCAGATAAGTGTAAGAGTTTTAAAATTAATTATGTCCCTGTGGTGAAGAACAAAGCTGATAGAAAGCTCTTTGCTCCCCTTTCCCATTCAAATTTGCCTTAATCTCTGGGATTCTTTCTAATGGGATCTGGATTTGTCCAGAGTGATACTATAGGAGATAAGGCCCTTGCTTTGCGTGAGGCCACTTTAGCCATTGCCCTTGGTCAATCTCCAGCATCACTTCCAGTCCCCTAAGCCCTGCCTGAGCACAGCAGCAGAAATAAACCCTGAGCACTACTTGGTTTGGCCCAAACCCCAAATGCAAGTTAAATCAAAGTAAAGTCTATAAGAGGAACTCCATCTAATTTAACATAAGTTAAGTATTTTCCCTTATGTCAAAAATGTCAAAATGAACAAGAGTTCCATTTCCCTAAAAATACCACTTTTCTTTTTCTTTCATTTTTTTTATTACATGTTTTGAGTTCTATCCACATTGCTTTAATGAGCTCAACTGTTGGTATAGTCTTAGAGTACGTGGTATTTTTTGGAGGCCAGGTCTGGACTTAGCTCAATGGACAGGAGGACAGGATGGCAGCAGGTGTTAATTCCACCCCCAGCCCTGCTTGGTCCCCGACCACTGTGAAAGCTGTGAAGGGAGAACAGTGCTGGGAGCAGCCCCTCGCTCTCTACTCCACACCAGTCAGTACCAATGCAGATGTTCTTGTGAACTGTGCACCTGGTCCCACTATCTCTGTGTGTCTTACCCTGGAGCCAAATGACTGCAAGTCCCAATGTCATTGATCTCAGAGCAGAGACTCAGTGAGCTTGAAAGCACTGTGGTATCTTAAAGGTCAAGGTAACTTGACCCTAAGGAGAAGTGCCCATTCAGCTAGGGACAGCAACTTTGTCCCCTTCAGAATTGTAATATCACCAAGAAGGAATCACTCTGGCCTATGTTGACCCTGAACTTTCTGAAGTGGAGGCTCTGATGGGCTGGTGCCTAGATCCATCTGAGCATAGGGCCTGCTGCTGAGGCTTCCCGGGGCCCCTGGTCAACAGTAACTTGACATCTTGAACCACATATATGTACATACTTGAGCCTATAAATATAGTAATGTTAAAGTACAAATGCAGTGTCAGTTACCCACTCACTTTGCTCTTGTTATTAATTCTGTGCTTCTCTGCAGTTTCAGGACATATTTCTGGATGACTATGAAGACACCGCCATTACTCAAATCAGGTAAGGTTGCTTCGACTGGTGGGTAGATAGAGCACCAGGCTATTCCCATCTTCTCCTGAGCCCCTGGCAACAACAGGGCCTCCTTGGTGTGTCCAAATCAGGAAGTGATAGTCAGCCTCAGCCCAGAAGACAGTCCCACCTGTGTAGTCACTATGGCCCTGACCAAAAAGATGGGAACCTGGGCACAGAGGCTTCTATATGTGATCAGCAATGATTGGGTCACATGAACACACAGTATACAGTATCACACTTTGTTTTGGCTCAGAACAAAAAATCAGGACTGACTCATTCTGCAATGTGCCTTCTCAATGACTGAGACAGAATGAATGATGCCCAGTCATCTCTTTTTCCTATTGGGGTGGGAGTCGTGGAAAACAAGAAAACCCCAAATATACTCCTGACTGCTTAAAGGCCCTCTGTGAGCTCTTCAGGCTCAGGGAAAACAAGTCTGTGTAGAACAAACCAGTTTGCATGGACTGTGTCTGCAAGGACATTTAGAGACCCTCAGAGACAAACGATTCACAAGCAGTCAGTGACTCCATCCTAGCCTTCTCTGATGCATATTGACACCCAGTTTGCAGGACTAGTCATGTTAGGTTTAAGGTGATGATATTGTTCTAAAAAAAGCACCACTTTTCTCTCAATATCCACCCTCTTTCTCTTCTCTCTCTATCTATTCATCCATCTAAATATACATACATAAATATACATATATGTTTTAATGTTGGTCATTCGAATTCCACATTTAGCCATGCAGAGCTGCTCCTTGCCCAGTGCTCTTGGTTCCCTGAATGTTTTACCTTCAGGGAAGAATTCGGGTCTGCTGCATGGGCAGTATGTTCTAGAGCATGTCAAGTTACCTAATTAATTAATTAATTAATGACCCTGTATTAATAATCTATGGTGCACTGATGCATTTCTTTTATAAAACTTTATCTAATTCTTTGTAGAATATGAAGTAGATATGTGTGTGTCTATATCTATCTATATCTCTCTATTTATATACATGTACAGGTGCACTGAGGGAAGCCTTCCTCTTGTGGTGAGGTTTGGCTAGGCAGTGATTGGGAGACACATGTGATAGCATCTAGGAATGGCAGGAGCTCAGTGTTCTTCTTCAAGTAGCAGCAGCTTGAGTCCCAACACTTTGGGCCAGAAGTTTAAAGAGAGCAGTAGACAGTGGCTTGACTGTTACATTGTTTCCAATAGGAAATTGTATTCATGGACCCCAAGAACTTTCCATATTAGGAACTGAGAGTAAGCGCTTGTGGCCATTTATGTCCTAGTCTTTGGATGTTCTTGCTGGGAGATGCAGGGGAATTTCGAACTATCTAGCTTTTGCTGCTTCAACTATGAACTAAAAAACTGGAACATACATCCTTGGAACCCTAGGGGATATACAGGAGGTCTATTTCTGGGACTTTTTGATTTGTATTTGTTCTTTGTTTTAGGGCCACACCGAGCACTTTTTGGGGATAACTCTTAGATTTGAATTCAGGAATCATTCCTGGTGGACTTGGGGGTCATATGGGCCAGCCACTTGCAGGCGAGCACACTTCCTCTGTACTATCCATGCAGCCCCAGCAGCACTGTTTGAAAGAGCATCTGGCACTTAGTTGCAATATCCCTCAGTTGTGTTTCTCTTCAAGACTGGCAGAACCTATGGGTGGCATACATTTTGTTCCAAAAGTAGCTTGTTCTAATGGTAGCAAAGCTTTCCAAAGAGACAAACCTTCTATAAACTCAGAGCCCTGGAGATGAAGCCTTTTCCTGACTTCAGTTCCTTGGCAAGGGTTTTCTGAGCCCAGGTCAAATGTTCTTGCTCACTGCATTCCCCAGTTCCTGACAAAGCCCATGTTAAAATTGGAAGAATCAAGACCTGAGCAGCAGTACTGCAGGTAGGATGCTGGGTTCAGTCCCTGCCATCACATAACACTCAACTGAGCCCCTTCAGGTGTGATTTTAAGTGCAGAGCCAGGAGTAAGCCCTGAGCATATCTGGTGTGACTTAAAAATCAAAAAAAGAAAGAAAGATAGGGAAAAGAAATGGGCAGGATCCTCAGAATCCAACTGCTTAATTAGACAATGAAACTCAGGCTCGAGGATGCAGTGACTTGGGGAGTGGCACTCAGGGGCCAGATCTCAGGTATCTTTAACCCATGCCAATTGCCACAGCCATTCATTCTCCCCCCTTTTCTTTTTACCTTTTATGTGCCTGGTTCATCCATTGCTTCTTTGAGCTGTTTCATGAGTGCATACTTGCTGCCTGAATTGGAAGATTGTGCTCGTAGGATCTTTTAATGAGTGATAGCATTTCTCTTTGATTCCACCCAAAATTATATGATCAGGGATTTCCTCTCTCTTTCACTTTCCCTCTTACTCTGACTCTCTCTCTTTCCTTCTGGGTATTATTGTTTGCAATACAAGGTACTGACTGTTTATTATTGATTTTTTTTTATCTTCTTTCAACTGCGAAAAGGAAACCTTGTATCAGGAATCTTTACATCATGCTCTGCAGGCTCCACTGCCACCTCTAACTCCTTGAATGAGTTGTATCAAGAAATTTTAAATTAAAATTCCAAGTTCAGGGACTGAAGTGGTAGCAGAAGTTAGCACAAGGGTTAAGGTGGTTGGTGGCCTAGCATATGAATAACCATCCCAGCCTCTATATCTATATCACATATGGTCCCACAAAGTGTTCAAAAGTTTTCAAAGTTTTCCTCAACATTGTTCTAGTCATAAGTTACCTCAACTCTCAGGTAAATTTGCCTTGCTAATCAAATGAATGTCTTCCTTTTTTTTTTAAAGCCTTCTATCTGTAACTCCAAAAGTAGGTCCTCAAAATTGCAGACACTAGGTCAGGACTAGAGCTGGGAGAAATGGGATTTTGGATCAGTTTGAAAACCTGTTGGTTCTTTGCTCAATTCATCATCAGGTAATGGCTTTCTTTGACTTTTAGCCCCTTGTACTCAACAACACAAGGATTACCAGAAAAAGAGAAGATTTTTGTGACAGTAGGACACATTTTTAAAGAGAGATACCCAAGTAGAACAAAAGGAAGTAATTAATAAAATTATGAAAAAAATTTGAAACTTCAAAAACTTTCTTGGAATATAACTGTAAGTATTAAATAACTATTTTCCTAGGCTCCTTCCTTTCTATAAACTGCTGCATTCCATGTGAGAGGGAGATTGTAAAAAGGAGTGAATAACCAAATCCATAGATGCCTTCAGAACTTTCTGCCTTTCCTCTCTCAGTGCACTATCTACGCTTTCAACCATCTCCTTGACATCTGACTGGCAAGTTTTTTCAGCCATCTAGGAAGTTACTCTGGAGAGACAGTGTCTGTAAAGGGGATGTGGAAGAAAGGAGAACTGTGGGAAAGACACCAAGTTAGAGCTTCCACAAGACGATACAGAGTTTCACCTTGTTTCTCTATGCTCAAAATAAACCAGAGACATGATGTCTTTTTGGGGTGGGCCGTGTCACCAGCCATCACAAATATGTGGCCTCCACGAATCTTTGTCTTATAGTACCATAATTCTGGGGGCTAGAATTTCGATGGACTCATCCTCGTAATCCTGCTGGTCCTGTTTAGGCTGCTTCCTTCTGGGCTTCCTTGAGCCTCTGGTCCTGGGTGCTGGATAGAACAACTAGGGCTGAGTCCAAGAAATCCCAGTCAGGTGGTATTTCTCTGCTCCACATATTCTACATGCTCTAGTGTGCTAGGCCAAAGGGCTTCCCAGGCTGCCAGGCAGAGAGTTTGGACTCAGATGTTTCTCAGGTCTGCTTATATCATGTCCAACATTGATCCTGTTGGTCAAACAAAACACACGCTTATGAGTGGTGCTGCAGGACCCTGGGTACAAGAGGGCAAGAATAGTTGGACTCTGTGACTGCTTTTCACCCTCCCTGACACTCAGCAGACCTGATTCCTCTCTCACACAACCAGGCAAGGCCAGTACTTAAAATGCTTAATGCAGTCGGTTCACAGGACCCACAGTCAAATCCCAAAGCTGCTGTTGGGGACAATATATTGGGATTTTTTGTGGCATTTGTCACTGGTCTACTTCCCTATCAAGGACATTCTTGAAAAATGTTAGAGTCACACCCAGTGGTGCCACATTCTTGGAAGGACTAGGGGATCACATGAGATACTGGAATCAAACCCTGCAAGAAACTTGCAAAGCAAACCCTAACCGCTGACTGTCCTCAGGGCCCATCCATTCATTCCTTTTTAGCTTCTTCCTTATAGGCCCCTCCTCAGTATCTTTAGCCCTTCCTACCTCCTCAGGCTTCTGGCCTCCTCCAAGACTCCTATTTCAGATTCTCAGTGTTGATCTAAATGTTTATGACTTCTGACCCACTTTGGGAAAACTCTTCTTTCCAAAGTACCGAGTCCAATTTATTTATAATTTCCCAGCATGGTTTTTCTTCAAATTTCACAAAGAAAAATCTGTGTTCACACAGGACCTGGAATCAATATTGTGGTATCAAATATTGAAATGCTAGAAATGCTGGAGGGTTTTTCATAGGTCAGGATGCTCTATGAAAATTATTGACTCCTATCGGGTATTTATAACACGTTTATTGGAAAATGTGACAGACTATGATGGGCCCTCAGATTTTGAATTTTGAGGTGATTCATAGAAATTGAGCCTGAGGAATCAAATCAGTATCAACAGTGAATCAAAGTAGGATCTCAAAGAGACCTAACTTCAGTAGGCCACTGTCTGAGGACAAACTTAGTGGAAGAACAAGACTTTCCTTCACTTATCAAATCATGGTCTAGAACAAATGTCTTCAAATTTTATCATTAAAGGTCAAGTGGTAAATACGTGAGGTTTAGGATAATATCAGGTGTCAATTGCCACTAGTCTACACTGTTTAAGTTAACCTTAGGATCCATAGCTAAGTGAATGCAGCTGGCCTTATACCAACAAAACTCCACATATAAAAACAGAAGATCATTCCCAAGCACTTCCAAGAGTGATCACTGAGCAAAGAGCCAGACTTAAGGGTAATCCCAAAAGCAGAAACAAAAAATAAAAGAAAAAATAATGTAAACAAAAAGATAGCTCTCAGGGTATTAGGGGTGGACTGAAATTTGAGGCAACAAGGACAGCCAACCAGATACCAGGAAGTTGCTCTGAGATAGGGGCACCAAGCAGGCAAGGAAATAGATTAGGTGTGACGGAGTAGCCAGGTTCGATGGACTTGGGGTCTTTCTCCCTTGCGTTTACCTATGTCATAGTACACTGACATAAGTACCCAATGACAGATGCCCAACTGCCAAAAATATGTAGTGAGCAATACTGATAAACGTGTCTGAGCAATAGACAAACAAATAGGCCATTGACCCTAGTAAGAAACCATCCTGGTTTGATATGCTACATCCCAAATGTTGCCCTGAGCTCCAGCAGGAGTGATCTTGAGCACAGCAGCAGGAGAAAGTCCTGAGCACATTCAGTTCTTGCCTAACAGAGAAGAAAAGAAAAATATTCAGGGACTGTATTAATAGAAAGTAAGGAGGGTCCCAGGTACAGTGCCCAGATATGGAAGTCTACTCGGGTTTCTGTGGAGCATGCAGGCCTGCAGACTCCAGCCTTAGTAGATAGTCACATGGTTTGCCAGCTCCACCCTTCCCAGAACAGCCCCACTCTCAGGGAGGCACCACAGCCTTACAAGGTTCTCTCTGTGTCCTGAGTGTGAAACATCCTCCTGTACCAAAGCAGATCATTTTAGGAGGCACATGCAGTGTATTGGTGTCAGCCATGGGAGCTGTGGCAAAGTCCCCAGAGTGCTCATTCCTTCCCAGTTGTCATTACATTTCATCTCTCTCAGTAGATGACCCCAAAGAACTGTAATGGAGGTGTTAACTATGACCTATTTGAGAGTTTTCCTTAAAAACAAAGGAAATTTTATGAGCCATATTGATAGTCTTGCAGCTAGGGCACTAACCTTGCATGCTGTTAATAGGACTCATTATCCCACCCAAATATATTCCTAAGACTGCCTGCAATGACTGACTGCTGAGCCAGAAGTTACCCCTGAGGACCACAAGATGTGGTCCTAAAATATACACACAAACAACAGCAAGAAAAATTAGAGGTTCAAAGTCTAGCAAAACAAAATGAGGGTTTCAATGAAGATAACAAACTTCATAAAGTATATTCAGACTCTCCAGATGATAAATACATTGATCGGGTAATGATTTGAATCCATGCTTAATAACTAATAACAAGTATTAGAAGACTCATAATAATTTGGAATAAAAGAATGTGAGATCTGCATGGGGGAATAAAAGTTGGGATAAAGAGACCAAAGGAAAATTTGGTCTTAGATTGCATGGAATTCAGGGTAACATTTTTAATATTTCCATTTTCTTGTAATTTCATTAGATAATGCTTAAAATTTTGAAAAACTATGCTTTCAAAATAATGGAACTGATCTTCAAAGTAAAGAGCATAGAATAATTTTGCTTACATTTCAGGCACAACATTTCCTGGAACATTTAGAATGAAATATACATATACAACTGAATTGGAAGATAAAGAATCTAAAGCTTATAAAGCATTGTATACGAATATTAATACCTTTGTGAGTATTTTCCAAGGTTCTTCTCTAAGACTTCTTCTTCCAGCATTGAGATGCAGAGTTAAGAGCTGGTATTTCAAAGGTACACCCCAAAACAGTTGTGCCATTGGGCAAGTAAGAAAATTCACCTGAGCTGATAGGTGCAGGCCACTGACCCCAGGCCTCTGGGCTCAGTGCTCTGAGATGCAATGCGTCTCTCTGTGTTTCTGCACCTCGAGGAGCATCTCTGCCTCAGCTAAAGGGCCTCAGATGATTGAGTCACTCATGCCAGGACGTGTTGACATTCACTATTGAACTACTTTTCTGAGGTAGATAAGCATAGTTTTAAAAAAAAAACATTTTATTATACCACCGTGAGATATACAATTACAACATTGTTCACGTTTGGAGGTTTTGGTCACACAGTGTTCCAGCACCCCACCCTCCACCAGTGCCCATCACCCACCACCCATGTCCCCAATTCCCTCCCCCTCCCACGTCCTGCCTAAATGGCAGGTTCTTTATCTCCTCTCTCTCTCTCTCTCTCTCTCTCTTCCTTCTCCTACACATTGTGGGTTGCACTACATACACTTAGAAGCCATCATTTGCATTTTTTGCCTGTATTTAATGCTCAGTTCTATGTTGGTATCAGACCTTTTGACATTTATTCACACATGTTCCCTTCTCTATCTTACCTAACCTCTGACTCCCACGCGAAGATAAGCATAGTTTTAAAATAAATTTTGTCCCTACTACTGAAGAACAAAGGTAATTTTGCTACCTTTTCACAGTCAAATTTTCTCAATGACTAGTGCTCTTTTTCAAGAGATCTGATTTGACTAGAGTGATGCTGTAGTAGATAAAGCATTTGCTTTGCATGCAGCCACTTTAGTCATGGCCCAGGTTCTATCCCTAGCATCACTTCTGGTCGCCTAAGTCCTGCTTGCAATGGTTACTGAGAAAGGAGCAGAAATAAGTACTGAGCACTACTCAATTGGCCCCCAAAGCCAAAATCAAAACAATTAAATTAATATCTACTAGAGAAACCCCATAGAATTTAACATCAGTTAGATATTTGCTTTCACCTTACTATAAAAATCCCAAAATGAGCAAGATTTGCTTTCATTAGGTTTTTTTTTTCATGTCTTGAAGATCAATCCACATTACTTAAATGAGCTCAACTGTTTTGTGTAGTCTTAGAGTATGTGGTACTTTTGGAGTCCTGGACTGGATTTACCTCAAAGGACAGGACGGCAGCAGGTGTTAACTCCATCCCCAGTTCTGCTTGATCTCCGACCATTGTGAAAGCTGTGAAGGCAGAACAGTGCTGGGGGCAGCCCCTCACACTCTACTCCACACCACTCAGAACCAAAGAAAATGGTTCTTATGAACTGTGCACCTGTCCCCACTGTCTCTGAGTGTCTTACTCTGGAGTCAAATAACTGCAAGTCCCAATTTCATTGGTCTCAGAGCAGAGACTCAGTGAGCTTAAAAGCACTGTGGTATCTTAAAGGTCAAGTTAGGGAGAGGCAGTGCCCATTCAGCTGGGAACAACTTTGTCCCCTTTGGGGGAGAAGAATAGCACCTAGAAGGAGTCACTCTGGCCTACATAGACAGATCTTTCTGAAGTGGAGGTTCAGATAGGACGACTCCTAGATCAGCTGACAGGTAGGGGCCCCCTGCTGAGGCTTCTAGTGAATGCTGGTCAACAGTAACTTGCTTTCTTGGACCATGTATATGTAAATACTTGAGCCCTAAATGTGTAATAATGTTAAAAACAAATGTCCAGTGTCAGGTCCCCACCCGCTTTGTACGTGTCACTGAATCTGTGCTTCTCTGCAGTTTATGCAAACGATATTTCTGAATGACTATAAAGAGATCGTCATTACTCAAGTCAGGTAAGTTTGCTTTGGCTGTTGGGTAGACAGGGGGCCGGACTATTCCCATCTTCCCCTGAGATCTCTTACAGCAATAAGGCATCTTCAGCCTGTCACAGTCAGGAAGTGGTGATCAGCCTCATCCCAGGAGACAGCCGCACTTGTGAGATCACTCTGACCAGACTGAATGGCTGGAACCTGGGCACAGAGGCTTCAGTATGTGATGGGCTGTGATTGGGTCACATGTACACGCAGTTCAGGGCATCAAACTGGGCCATTTTTCTTTGACTAAGAACACAAAGTTATGATTAACTCATTCCTGTAATGTGCCTTCTTGGGAACTGAGAGAGGGGATGAGAGATGCCCAGTCACCTCTTCTCCTCTACTGGGGTAGAGGGGTGGTAAACAAGAACACCCCAAATGCTCTCCTGATTGCTTTGTGGCCCATTGTGGGCTCTCTGGGATCAGGGCAAACAAGTCTGTGTAGAGCAAACCAGGATGCAAGGATGGTGTGTGGTGGGTGCATTTAAAGACTCTCAGAGGCAAACGAGTCACAGGAAGTTAGTGAGTCCATCATGGCCTTCTCTGGATGCATATGACACCCAGTTTGCAGACCAAGGAGGGAAAGTTTTAAGGTAATGGGATTGTGCAAAAAAGCATCATTTGTCTCTCACTCTCCCCTTTCTCCTCTCCAAATATCTATCTATCCATCTATATAGTTATCCATTTATATGTATGTATGTTTGATTTGGTCATTTGGGTTCTACACCTGGCAGTGCAGAGCTGCTCCTAGCTCAGTGCTCATGGATTACTCCCAGTTTTCTTCCAGAGATGAAATCTAGGCCTGCTACAGTGGAGGCATTTGCTAGAGCATGTCAAGTTACCTTCCTGGCCCTGTACTAGTACTTTACGATTTACTGATACATCTCTTTTATAAAACTTTGTGAAACCCTACGTGAAATATGATATATATATGTATATATGCATATATACATATATAGAGTTCTTATCATTTATATCTATTTATATACATGTACACATCTATTTAAGCAAGATTTCCTGTTGTGGTGACTTTTGAGCTAGACAGTGATGGAGAGACACATTTGATTGTTAGCTTGGGAAAACAGCTGGACACTCAGTGCTCACCTACAAGGAGCTGCAGAGACAGAGTCCCAACACTCAGGGGCAGATGTTTAAAGCAAGAAGGAGACAGAGACTTCATGGTTTCATTGTATTTAGATATAAAATTTTTATCCGTGGACCTGAAAGACTCCCATGTTAGGGATGAAAGAGTGTGTGCTGGTGGCCTCAGCTATCTGTATTTACTCCCTAGTCTTGGGAGGTTCTTATTGAAAGATGCAGCAGAATTTCAAACTATCTATAGTTTTTTCTACTCAAGTATGTAACTGGAAACCTGGGTCCCACCTCCCTGGAACCCAGATAGAGAACAGGAGCTTCCAATTATGGGGATTTTTATTTGTCTTCTGGCCACACCCAGAAGTGCTCAGGCATTACTCTTGGCTCTGCACTCACAAATCACTCCTGGTGGACTTGGTGGGATATAGGGGTACCAGGTATAGAACCTGGGCCAGTGGTGTGCAAGGCAAGTACACTTTTCTCTGCCTATCCCTGCAGCCCCTGCAACTGCTATTTGAAAGAGCTTCTGGCACTCAGTTTCAATACCTCTAACTTGTGTTTCCCTTCCAGACTGGCAGAGTCCATGGGGTGACACACATTTTGTCCCCAAAGTATCTTGTTCTAAACTGATTAGTGGTTTCTAAAGAGGCACATCTTCTATAAACTCACAATCCTGGATAGGAACCCTTTTCCCTACTTCAGGTCCTGGGCAAGGCTCTGCTGAGACCCAGGTTAAATGCTCTCACTCATTGGATTCCCCAGTTCTTGACAGAGCCCAGGTTAATATTGGAAGGAAAAATAAGATATAAGCAGCTGTACTGTGACTAGGGTGCTGGGTTCAGTCCCCATCACCTCATAATGCTCTCCCTGAGCCCCTTCAGGGAATGATCCCAAGCACAGAGCTAGGAATAAGCTGTGAGTACCTCTGGCTATGCTCCTAACCAGAAAAGGAAGAAAAATCAGGAAAAAGAAATGGGGAGGATCCTTAGGATCCAATTTCTGAGCTAGACAAAGAAACTCAGGCTCAAGGCTGCAGTGACTAGGGGAGGAAGAAACAGATGGTGGTACAGATGGTGGCTAGATCTCAGGTTTCTGCATGCCACATCGAGTGCCACAATCCTTCATTTCCTCTTTTTCTTTACCATTTATGTGCATGGATCCTCCTTTATTTCAGTCATCAGTTTCACCAGTGCATGACTGGCTGCTGGAATCAGATCATTGTGCTCATAGGGTCATTTAATGAGTGACCAATGGCATTTCTCCTCTGGCTCCCCACAAAATTATATGGTCATGAATTTTCTCCCCCCATACACACACACTGACACTTTCATTCTGGACTTTTTTTTTTTTTTTTTTGCAATAGAGGTACTGAGAGTTTATCATGGATTTTGTAGCCTTTTTCAATTGCTAAAGAAAATCTTGGATCAAAAAACCCTTTCTCAATGCTCTTCAAGCTCTGTGGCCACCACAATTCCTTGCATGAATAATCATGGCAGGGACCGGAGCGATAGCCCAGCGGGTAGGGCATTTGCCTTGCATGCGGCCAGCCTGTGCCGGCCCAGGTTCGATCCCCGGCATCCCATATGGTCCCCTGAGCACCGCCAGAAGTGATTCCTGAGTGCAGAGCCAGGAGTAACCCCTGAGCATTGCCAGTGTGACCCAAAAAGCAAAAAAAAAAAAATCATGGCAGTAAATTTTCAATTAAAATAACAAGTTCTGGGGTTGAACTGGTAGCTTCAGGTTGTACAAGTCACTTATACAAATTAGCACAGGGGTTAAGGTTGTTGGTGGCCTTACACATAAATGATCAAAACCAGCTCTATCATCTATGTCATATAAGGTTCCCCAAAATGTTCACAAGTTTTCAATGTGTTCTCCAACATTGCCAGAGCTGTAAATTGACTTGACAGCCAAGCACAGTTGCCTTGCTTATCAAATAGATAACTTCATTCATGATAAATGCCATTTCCCTGTAACTCCAAAATCGGGCCCCAAGTTGGAAACAGGACACTAGGTCAGGACTAGTGCTGGGCAATTTGGAACTCTGGTTCAGTTTGAAGACCTCTTCAATGATCCGCTCAATTCATCACCAGTTCATACTTTTGCTTGAATTTTAGCCCATCATATTCAACAACTGGTCAATCCAATGAAGAAAAGATTTATGTGACTGTTGTACACATTTTTAAGAATGACACTACACTATCTGCAGAGAAAGTGATTGAGACGATTGAGGAAAAATTTAAGGATGAGAATAATCCTTATTCAGACTATAACTGTAAGTATTAATTAACTATTTTATTAGACTCTTATCATTCTGTAAAATGCTACAACTTATGTGAGAGGAAGACTGTATACGCAGTGGCTGACCAAATCCACAATCACTTTCTTTCACCCTTTACTCTCTCACTAGACTTTATCATTTTTTAATATGTTATTATACCACTGTGAGATATACAGTTACAAAGATGTTCATAAGATGTTAATATTTGGGTTTCGGTCATACAGTGTTCCAGCACCCATCCCTCCACCAGTGCCCATTTCCCACCACCAATGTCCCCGATTCCCTCCCCCTCCCCTAGCCTGCCTCTATGGCAGGTACTTTATTTCTTTCTCTTTCTTTCTCTCTCTTTCTCTTTTCCTTCCCTTCCACATTGTGGATTACAATACATACATTAAGAGGTTGTCATGTGATCTTTTGCCTGTATTTAATGCTCAGTTCTAGGTTGGTATTAGCACTTTCGACAATTATTAGCACACTGCTCCATTCTCTGTCTTACCTAGCCTCTGACTCCCATACGTTTGTGATAATTTTCACCTCTGACAAGACCTCCTGATCCATGTTTCGCCTGACCTTGGATATTGGTATCATAATATGTACATATATATATTTATATCATGCAAATAAATGCAGTCATTCTATATCTGTCTCTCTCCTTCTTTCTAATTTCACTCAACATGATCCTTTCCATGTCCATCCATTTATAGGCACATTTCATACTTCATTTTTCCTGACAGCTGCATAGTATTCCATTGTGTAGATGTACTAAAGCTTCTTTATCCAGTCATCGATTTTCGGGCACTCTGGTTGTTTCCAGATTCTGGCTATTGTGAATAATGCTGCTATGAACATAAAAGTAGGGATGGTGTTTCCGCTGCGTGTTTTTGGCTTCCCAGGGTATATTCCCAGGAGTGGTATGGCTGGGTCAAATGGGAGTTCAATTTCTTTGGAGGAATGTCCATATTGTTTTCCCAAAAGGCTGTACCAGTCAACATTCCCACCAACAATGGATGAGTTAGACTTTCTCATTTTTCCTGCCTTTTCCTGGGCATCCAACTGAACAGTTTGTTTAGACGTTTATGGAGGTCATATGGGCTGATGGAATCTGTTGAGAGAACAGTAAGGTAAGGTGAACCATTGGACGAACGCCAAGCTATAGCTTCCACAAGAGGATAGAAAGTTTCACCTTGATTGTTTCTCTATGCTCATAATACACCAGAAAAGTGGTGTCTTTGGGGTGGGCCCTGTCACCATCCACTGCTAATGTGGCATTCCATATGCCACATTTGTCTTGTAGTTCTATAATTCCATGGGCCAGAATTTGGACGACCTGTGGCCATATAGTTCTGATGATCTTTTACGCTGCTCTCTATTGGGTTCCCTTGAGCCTCTGGTCCTGGGTGCTGGGTAGCACAACTTTTGGGTTGAGCACAAGAAGGCACAATTGGATGGTTATTCTCTGTTCCAGACCATCCTTCATGGTCCTACATGCTAGGGTAAAAGGATTTCCCAGTATGCAAGACAGGGAGTTTGGATTCACAGGTGTTCCTCAGGTGTGCTTAGTCACATTAAACATTGATCCTGCTGGTCAAACTGTTCACATGCTTATGGACAGTGCTGCAGGACCCTGGGTACAAGAGTGCAAGAATAGTTGGACACTATAGCTGGTGTTCACCCTCCCTGACACTCAGATGACCTACTTCCTCTCTCATATGCTCAGGCAAGACCAACTCTTAAAATGCTTAGTGCAGCCAGTTCCCAGGCTCTACAGCCAGATCCCAAAGCTGCTGTTGAGGACAAATATTGGAGGTTTTGTGGCATTTGTCACTGATCTCCTTCCCTTCCTTTGAGTTTCTAGAAAAATCTTTGATCTGCATCTGTCAGTGCCACACTCTTGGAAGGACTGAGGGACCACATGCTGTAGAGGGCTCAAACCCTGGCAAGTCACTTTTACGGCAGCACCCCTAATTGCTGATATTCTTCAGGGCCCATCTGTCCACTCCTTATAGCACTTCCTTCTAGACCTCTCCCCATTATCCTCAGCCCTTCCTACTTTCTCAGACTTCTGACCGCCTTCAGGAGTCTTCCTTTGGAGTTTTCAACATTTACCCTAAATGTTATGTCTCCTGATCTGATTTGTGAAAACTCATTCTTATTTCTAATGTATCAGCAAGTCCTGCTATTTTATAATTTCCCAGCATATAGTTTTCTCTTAATTTCACAAAACAAATCATTTTGCACAGGAAATGGAATCAATGTTCTCCTATCAAACATTGAAATGCTAGAAAAGCTGGAGGGTTTTCCCACACCCTCCTCTCGAAAATTGTTAACTTGTTGGGTAATGTATGATAATATGACAGACCCTTAATTTTGGATTTTGAGGTAATTCGTGGAGCTTGAGGCTGAAAAATTCACAGGACTTAACCACTAATCAGAGGTGACTCTCCTGACTTCAGTAGGCCACTTTCTGAGGATAGAGTTAGTGGAAGAAGAGGCTTCCTTCATTTCTCAAGGCATGGTCTAAAACAAATATCATCAGATTTTATCACCAAAGACAAAGTGGTAAACATGTGAGGATTAGAATAATATCAGATGTTAATTACTACTGGTCCACAATGTGTAGTTAACCTTAAGGGTTGATATATATAATGGTTGATATATATAAGGGTTGATATATATATATATATATGTATGTGTGTATGTATGTATGTGTGTGTGTATATATATATATATATATATATATATATATATATATATATATATATATATGGCTGCCCCTTGAGTTGTTGCAGGTGTGGCTGCAGTACCCGGCTGCATGGACTGGTGGCAGACAGGAGACAGGCTTGTCTACACCCAGGGCTCTGCCCCGTGGGCCCCTGGTTGGTTGGTTGATGGTCTGACATAGAAAAAGACTGGGCAACCTGGGATGAACCCAGAGCCACGGCAGAGCCTGGCAAGCTACCTGTGGAGTATTCGATATGCCAAAAACAGTAAAATAATGGACCTCATTCCCAAAGAATGGAGACATTACTGGTGCCCACTTGAGCAAATTGAAGATCGATGGGAACAAGTGATACAAGTGATATGGCCTTGTATCAACAAGTTTCTACATATGAGAAATAGAAGTAGTCCCCCGAAGCACTTCCAAGCTTGATCACTAGCAAAGAACCTGACTTAAGCCCTGAACACCGCTCTGGGTAACCCAAAACCAGAAGAAACAAACTAAAAGAAAGTAATGGAAGGAACGAGCTCCCAGAGTTTTAGGGGTGAAGGGAAATTTGGAGGCAACAGGGACAGCCAAGCAGAGAGGAGGCTGATGCTTATGCTGTGGACACCAGGCAGGACGGAAAACAGATCAGGTATGAAGGAGGAGCCAGATTTGAACGACTTGGGGCCTTTAACCATTGAGTTTGCCTGTTCCATACTGTGTTGGCATGAATACCCAATGCTGCCGAAAATGCGTAATGAGCAATACCAATAAACGTGCCTGAGTAGTAGACATTTGGATAGCCACTACCATAGCAAGAGGCTGTCCTGGTTCGATATGCTACATTGAACATGTTCTCCTGAGCTCCAGCAGGAGTGATCTCTGAGTGCAGTGACTGGAGCAAGTCCTGAGCACATCCAGTTCTTGCCAGAAAAGAAAATAAAAGAAAAAGTTCAGGGAGTGGACAAATAGAGAGTAATTCAAGTCCCTGGGATAATGTCTGAGCGCGGAAGTCTACGCAGAAATCTCTGAGCAGGCATGTCAGCAGACTTCTGCCTCAGTAGATGGTCACAGGTTTTGCCAGCTCCACCAATCCCAGCACAGCCCCGCTCTTGGGGAGAGACGATACATCCTGTGTTCCAGACGTGGGCCTAACTGTAGGTTCACATACCTTTGGATGAATATTCTGTCCATGAACTCAGCTGGGAACCATGAAGAGCTAAGGCCTTATAAGATTCTCTCTGTGTCCTGAGTGAGAAACATCCCTGTTCCAGAGCAGGTCATTTAAGGGACCAATACAGAGTATTGTCTCAGGTACGGGAGTTGCCACAAAGGCCCCAGAGTGTTTATTCCTTCCAGTTATCATTTCATTTCATCACTTTCAGTATATAACCCCAAAGAACTGTATTGGAAGGTGTTTACCATGACCTATTTGAGAGTTTTCCTTTAAAATAATAGAAAGTTGATGGGTCAGATTGATAGTCAGGAAGGGCATTTACCTTGCGTGCTGCTGACAGGGCTCATCATCCCAGATAGAGCCTGCCTCCAAATTCTCCTGAGTCTCCACTAGGTTTGGGTGTAAAACAAACAAACAAACAAACAAACAACAGCAAAGACTATTAGAAGTTCATAGTCTAACAACACAAAATGGGCACATCAGTGAAGAGACCAAGCTTTTGTAGATTATATTCATACTTTATAACTGATAGTTATGGCAAGCTTATAATTATTTGAAACCATGATTAGTAAGTATAATAAGTATTAGATGACTCATAACAATTTGGAATAATAAGGATATACAAGCTGTATGGAGAAAAAAACTGTGAGAAAGAGATGGGAGCGAAAATGTGGGTCTTAGTTGCTTGGAATTTGGGTAACATACTTAGGATTTCCGATCATCCTATAATTTGGCTATATTAAGCTTAGAATCGTTAAAAAAATCTATGCTTTCAATATAATATAAGTGTTCTTCAGCAGTAAATAGCACAGAATAGTTGTACTTGTATTTCAGGCAAAGAATTCCCTGGAACATTTAGAATGAAACATACATATACAACTGAATTGGAAGATGACTCATCTACTGCTTCTGTAGCATTTCATAGCATGCTCAATCAGTTTGTGAGTATTTTTCAGCTTTTTCTATAAGTCTTCTTTCTTCCTGCACTGAGATGCAGAGTTTAGAACTGGTATCCCAAAGGTATAACCCTACAGTGGCGCCACTGGGCAAGTAAGGAAATTCACCCTCATTGGTGGGTGTGGGTCATGGTCCCAAGGCCCCTGAATTCAGAGTTTCAAAGATGTCAATAGGTCTTCCTATGTTCCTGCACCTCAAGGAGCATCTCTGCCTCAGTTAAAGGTACTCAGAAGTTTGAGCCATTCATGCCAGAGTCATGTTTACACTCGTTATTGAATTGCTTTTCTGGGGCCAGATAAATGTAAAGAGTTTTAAAATTAATTATGTCCCTACTGGTGAAGAACAAAAGTAACGTAAAGCTTTTTTCTTTTCTTTCATATACAAACTTGCCTTAATCTCTAGTGCTCTTTTTAAATGATTTGGGATTTGGCCAGAGTGATGCTATAAGAGATAAGGCACTTGTCTTCTATGATGCCATGCTAGCCATGGTCCTGGGTCTATTCCACCATCACTTCTGGCCCCTAAGACATGCCCAAGCCCAGAAGCAGAAATAATCCCTGAGCACTGCTTGGTTTGACCCAAACTCCAAAACCAAAATATCAAATAACTGTATATACGAGGAACTTCATCTATTTAACATCAGTTAGGTATTTATTTTCTCCTGACTGTCAAAAATGTCAAAATGAAGAAGAGTATAGTTTCATTTATTTTTTAGCATGTCTCGAAGTTCAAATCATCACTGTTAATGGGTTCAACTATTTTGTGTAGTCTTAGAACATGTGGTACTTTGGGTGATCAGAACTGGACTTAGCTCAATGGACAGGATGACAGCAAGTGTGAGTTCCATTCCAAGCCCTACTTGTTCCCCTGCCACTGTGAAAGCTGTGAAGGGAGAATGGTGCTGGGAGCAGCCCCTTGCTCTCTACTCCACACCACTCAGAACCAAAGCAGATGGTTCTTATGAACTGTTCACCTGTCCCCACTGTCTCTGTGTGTCTTACCCCAGAGCCAAATGACTGCAAGTCCCAATTTTATTGGTCTCAGAGCAGAGAATCAGTGAGCTTGAAAGCACTGTGGTATCCTAAAGGTCAAGTTAGGGAGAAGCTGTGCGCATTCAGCTGGGAACCACAACTTTGTCCTCTTTGGGGAGAAGAATAGCACCTAGAAGGAATCCCTCTGGCCTACATAGAACTTTCTGAAGTGGATGCTTAGACAGGCCAACACCTACATCTGGCTGAGTGGTAGGGGCTAGCTGCTGAGACTTACCCTTGGTTGCTGACCAACAGTAACTTACCACATATATGTACATACTTGAGCCTCAACTTATAGTAATGTTAAAAACAAATGCATTGCCAAGTCCCCCACCTGCTTTGAACTTGTTATTGAATCTGTGCTTCTCTACAGTTTCAGAAAATATTTCTGGATATCTATGAAAACACCGTCATTACTCAAATCAGGTAAGGTTGCTTCAGCTGGTGAGTAGACAGGGGCCAGACTATTCCCATCTTCTGCTGAGCTCCCTGGCAACATCAGGGCTTCCTTGGCCTGTCCAAAGTGAGAAAGTGATGGCCAATCTCACGCCATCAGACATCCCCACCTATTAGGTCACTCTGGGTGGAACTGAAAAGCTGGAACCTAGGCACAGATTTGGTTACATGTCACACACAGTACTGGGGCACTTTAGATTGGCTCAGAACAAAAAAGACACAACTGACTCACTCCTGTAATGTATCATATCATGGAGTGAGAAAGGAATGAAAGACACCCAGTTATCTCTTCTGTCCTATTGGGCGGGGTAGTGGCGAAACAAGAGCACCCCAAATGTACTCCTGATTGTTTTTGGAGCCCACTGTCAGCTCTTTGGATTCAGAAGAAACAAGCCTATGTAGGCTATCCAGGATGAGAGGACTGTGTGTGTGGTGGGTGCAGTTAGAGATCATCAGAGGCAAAGGACTCACAAGCTGTCAGTGATTTCATCATGGTCTTCTTTGATGCATATTGATACCCAGTTTTCAGACCAAGGAGAGGGAGTTTTAAATATATGGGATTGTGCAGACAAAGCATCACTTTTCTCTCACTCTACGTTCTCTTTCTCTTCTCCATCTAGCTATACATTTATGTAGCCATCTGTGTGTGTGTGTGTGTGTGTGTGTGTGTGTGTGTGTATATATATATATATCACTGTATCACTGTCTTCCCGTTCATCATCGATTTGCTCGAGCGGGCCCCAGTAACATCTCCATATGTCCTGTCTCATGCTAGTAGAGCCCAAGGGCATCTGCTTGTTCCAGGAACATAAAGAGCCTCAATCCATTCCGGAATGAGGTCTATAATTGTTACTGGTATTTGGCATATCAAATACAACACAGGTAGCTTGCCAGGCTCTGCCGTGCAGGTAGCATACTCTTGTAGGCATCTCTAAGTCCAGCATTTATTGATGAACCGAGCCAGGCTGTGATAGGCTGGTCTGTTTGGTGGAGTTCTGACTAGGGAAGTCCGGATGTGGAAAATGGAGGCCCTCATGGAGTGGGGGGGTGGTCGTCTGGCTTGTTGCGAGGCTCTGCTGAGGTGGTGGGCCAGGGCTCGAACCCACCATCCCTCCCGGGCACCTCGTGAGCGGCTGGTCACAGGGAGAGCCAGTAGCAGCTCTGCCCCATGTCTGCGAGTCTCTGGACCGGCATACCTGAGCCGGATTTTAAAAAAGACTGCTGCAGTCTTATATATATATATATATATATATATATATATATATATATATATATATATATATATATATATATATGTATATGTATATGTATATATACATATATATACATATATACATATATATGTATATATACATATATATATATATATATATATACATACACATATGTTTGATTTGGTCATTTGGGTTCCACACTTGGCAGTGCAGAGCTGCTCCCAACCCAGTGCTGTCACTCTCAGTTTTCCTCCATAAAGCCCAACCTGCTGCATGGAAAGCATGTGCTAGTGCATGTTGAGTTACCTTTCTGGCCCTATACTAATACTTTATGGTGCACCAATGCATCTCCTTTAGAGACACTTGTCTAACCTTTTGTTTATATATATATATAGCAAATATGTATATGTATATATCATATATATGACATATATCATATATATGATAAAATATATATGTGGATATATTTGATAGTGTATTATCCTTCTATATCTCTTTATTTATATACATGTACACGCATACATTGAGAGAAGTCTCCCTGACTATGGTGAGTTTTGAGCAAAGCAGTGATTCAGAAACACATGTGATTGTTAGCCTGGCAGAAAAGCAGAAGACTCAATCTTCACCTCCAAGGAGCAGCAAAGGGACAGAAGCCCAAGACTTATGGCCAGAGGTTTAAAGGGAGCAGGATATGGTGGCTTGAGGTTTGCATGTTTCCAGATATGAAAACTATATTCATGGATGACAAGGACTTCTCATGTTAGGAATGAAAGAGTGAGAACTAGTGGCATCAGTCACATCTGTATTTACCTCAGTCTTGAGATACAGCAGAATTTCAATTTGCCTCAAGATAGATTTTGCTGCCTCAAGTATGTAACTCCGAAATGTGAAACCCACCTCCCTGGAAACCTGGGGGAAGAACAGAAGCTTCCATAATTTTGGCTTTCTGTTTGTTTTTGTTCTTTATTTTGGAGCCACATCAACAGTGTTCAGGGGGTTACTCTTTACTCAGTGCTCAGTAATCACTCCTTGTTGGCTCTGGGGATCATATGGAGTGCCAGGAATTGAACCCAGGTGAGTCATCTGCAAGACAAGCATGCAAACTTTGTTCTATCACTGCAACCCCTGAAGCTACCATTTGAAAACGCATTTGAACTTAGTTTCAACTCCCCTAAATTCTGATTCTATTCCATAATGCAGAATCCTTGGTTATCATGCATTTTGTCCAATAAGTAGCTTGTTCTAATGCTAGCAAAGCATTTTTTTTTCTTCTGTTAACTCAGAGTCATGCACAGGAACCCCTTTTTCTACCTCAGGACTCTTGCAAGACTCTTCTTTTTTAATTTTTAATTTTTGCTTTTAGCATCACAAACGGCGATGCTCAAAGGTTACACCTGACTCTGCATTCAGGAATCACTCCTGGCGGTGCTCAGGGTCCCTATGAAAAGCCAGGGATCGAATCCGGGCCAGCACAGGCTGGCCGCGTGCAAGGCAAACACCCTACCTGCTGGACTATCGTTCCAGCCCCTCTTCTTTTTTAAAAAGAATATTTTATTATAAGCTCATAATAATGAGACTACTTTTATTATAAGCTCATAATAATGAGACTACTTTTATTATAAGCTCATAATAATGAGACCTCAAGACGTAGGTACCCCATGCAGAGCAGATACCAGATCTGCTCATTGAACCCCTGCACTCCACTGACCACAAGAGCGACTTCCGGCCCGAGTCCACCATCCCGATGAATCCAGAGGAACCCCCCACACTATGCTGGCAGCGATCTTCTTAATCCATACTCCACAGCTCTTCAGATCTCCACCAAAGAGACTAATCCAATCTCCAGCCTACAAGGACCCTCCCTTCAGAGACCCACCCTTCAGAGGAGAGTATTTCAAGCCCAGGAAGGAATGCTTGAGCCACAGACGCAGATACACCAGGCAGAGCAGATACCAACTCTCCCGTTGCGCATAGCCACTCCGTGGCCACGCTGATTTACTTCCACACCCCTCTCAGAGAACCCTGCAAGCTACCGAGAATATACCATCCACACGACAGAGCCTGGCAAAATGTCCAATACATATTCAATATGCCAAAACCAGTAATAAAAATGTGTATCTTCCCGACCCTGAAAGAGCCTTAATACAGCAGCACTCAGAAGGATGAACAAGGAATACCTGATAAAATTTCAGGGCCGAACTAGACTGCCAAAACGAAGGACTAAAATGACTGTCTGTACTTTCAATGCACGTGCGCTGGCATTGGAAGCATATATTGAGGACCTGATGGTGCATGCGCAAAAGATCAAGTATGACATCATTGGTCTGACTGAGACAAGGAGGTGTCAATCGCATCGTGCCATTTTTGACACCTGAGAAGAACTCTTCCTAGGAACATGCGACGAAAGAGGTGTCGGTGGCATCGGTGTCCTTGTCAATACCAACATGGCCATGAACATTGATTCATTTGAATGCCTAACAAACCGGATAGGATGATTACACTTGAAGAGATGTGGCCCACTGCCAGCAATTTCTATCTTTGTTGTCTACACACCAACATCCACATACAAGGAAGATGAAATTGAAAAAATTTTACATGGAATTGGAGGAGTTCTATAAAAAAGTTCACACATTCTACAAGATCATAGTTGGTGATTTTAATGCCAAGATAGGACCGAGAAGATCAACTGAATAACTCCACATTGGGACCCATGGCCTAGAATGGAATGAACAGGGTGAGAGATTATCTGATTTCATTATGTCCACCAAGCCCATTCATGGGAACTCACAGTTCCAGAAGGCTAAAGCGAAACGTTGGGCATGGGAATCTCCTGGTGGAAGTTCCACAATGAAATTGACCACATCATTTTCAATCTAAGGTATTGCCTGACCGATGTTGCTATTGTCCCAAAATTCCAAACAGCATCGGACCACAGTCTCCTTCATGCAAAATTCTACTTCACACAATGGGGGAGAAAAGGCTGCAAAGTTTAAGAAGAGAACTCCCAGAATGACCACCAATTGGGAAATCTTTGGCACCATTGCAGCAACATGGGAAGATACCATCATTGACAACATCAATGAAGAATACAACCGACTGGTTCAGCACCTCCATGATAGTGCGAAGAATGCCGAGAAAGAGAAAGACACAAAAGGACGCCTGTCTTCAAAAACTCTTGAGCTCATTCGCCAATGTGGCAAAGCGTGAGCCTCAGGTGACCAAATGCTAACATCCAAGCTCACAAAGAAGTGCAGAGAAACTATAAAGGAAGACCTCAAAGAGAGAAGAGCAGAAATACTGGAAGATGCAGGAGAAGCCGGGAAAAAGCATTTGCAATGCCCGCCTGTCCTTCGCCAACTATAAGACCAAGATGACTGCCCTCCAATGCCCTGATGGATCTATCACATCTTCCAGAAAGGCAATGGAGAAGATTATCCATGACTTCTACTCAGATCTCTTTGATAGCCATGTCCACCTGCCCACATACCAAATTCCGCAGGATGGATATGTCTTTCCCAACATTCTCCCTTCTGAAATCCGACATGCCATTTCGTCGGTAAAGAAAGGAACAGCACCAGGCCCAGACACAGTCAGACCAGAACACCTGAAGAATCTGTCATCAATACTCATCAATACACTGACTTGGCTCTTCACACGTTACCTGTCTGAATGCAAGGTGCCCTCCCAATGGAAAACCAGCAGGACAGTTCTACTATTCAAGAATAGAGACATTCATGACATTGGCAACTATCGCCCCATCTGCCTGTTGTCCGTCATCTACAAGCTGTTCACTCGGAGTCATCCTGAACAGGATTGGCAGAACATTAGATGAAGGAAAACCATGTGTGCAAGCTGGCTTTCGAAAAGGATTCAGCACAATCGACCATATCCACACGGTAACCAAGCTCATTGAGGTTTGTAGGGAGTTCAAGATGTCACTCTGTCTCATGTTCATTGATTTAAAGAAAGGCTTTGATTCTGTTGAGACCAAAGCGGTTATCAAAGCCCTAGCCAAACAGGATGTTCAAACCCAATAAATCAAGATCCTTTGTGAGCTCTATTACGGATTCACCACCAGGATCTCACCATTCTACAAGGAAGTCATCATTGATGTCAAAAGAGGGGTTCAGCAGGGGTGATACCATTTCACCAAAACTCTTCAGCGCCACCCTGGAGAACATCATGTGACAATTAGAATGGGAAGGTATGGGAGTGAATATAGATGGTCAGCAACTATACCACTCTCGCTTTGCTAATGACATCGTTCTAATAACACCAAACATTAGCCAAGCTAATGCTGGCTGACTTTGACCTAGAATGTGGAAAGACAGATCTATAGCAGAATCTCAACAAAACTATTTTCATTAAAAATGAACTAGTTCCAGAGGCCCCATTCACTCTCAATGGAACAGACATCTCTGAATGCAGCAGTTATGTGTACCGAGGTTGAGAAGTCAACATGATGAATGACCTAAAACCTGAGCTGCACAGAAGGAAGAGAGCGGCATGGATTGCCTTCAAAAGCATCGAAGAAATAGCGAAAAAAAAAAAGAACCTCTGGCTCCTGGCACAACTCTTCGACTCCACTGTTCTCCCTGCATTAACATAGACCTCAGAGACCTGGGCCATACAAAAGCAGGATGAGAACGATATTCATGTCCATCCATTTATAGACAAATTTTATAACTTCATTTTTCCTAACAGCTGCATAGTATTCCATTAAAAGGGCTTTACTATCACAGGTTCCAATACACAATCCAAGAGCAGGGAAAACCTCCGGAATCTGGGTTCCCAGCTAGGCCCCAGCCACATGTAGACCAAGATGCCTGCCACCACGTGTTGAGGCCCAACAGAGAATGGAGAGGATGGAGAAGCAAAATGCCAAAGGAAGCCGAAATGGCAAAAGGGGTTTCTTTTTTTCTTGCAGCCTGTTTTATAGCTAGAAATCCGCCCAAACTCCCCAGCCTGGCCCATTCTGGGCAGGGCTATCTATAGATGAAAACAGGAAAATAGCTGTATGGAAATGTAGCAACTTCAGGAGACCTTCTGACTGTTTACAAGAACCCAGAGCTGACTCAAAGCCTCCTTAGCAGAGCTGGGAGGAACTATAAGCTTAATGTAACTTCCCCTGGCAGGGAGGGTCAAATGCCCTCAGGTAATTTCTCCCAACACCTCACCTAATGTCTTGAGCCAAGATCTGCCTGGAAATGCCTTTATCAGGTAGAGAAGGGGGGTTTTGAGATGGCATACCTTTGTACCAAATACCATACTAATGCCAGTTAAATATTTCTCCAAACCTTCACAAAAGTCTCATCTACTTCACAGTAGTTTTGTATTTTATTTGCCTTTGAGCTATCAGGGATCCATGCTTGCTTGCTTGGAGGCAAACAGCATTTCTCTCTGGTCTAATTACTTAGAGATCCAACGTGGTCAGGCAAATATGCTGGTAAGATCTAGTTAGTCCCATGATGATTGTGGTAGCATGAGAGAATATTTATACCAGCCAGTACAGAACACATGGTCAGATAAACTGCCACATTTAAACTACCCCCTATCTATGAAGTGACTTGCAGAAGACAATCCAGTGCAGATGCAGGGGCTCTTAGGTGTCCTGCAACAACTTTACTATAGATTTTTATTATTTCTAGGAGCTTTTTGGTTGAGAGTTTTGGGTCTCTAGGTATAATATCATGCCATCTGCAAAGTGATAGCTTGACTTCTTCCTTGCCTATCTTGATGTCCTTAATGTCCTTTTCTTCTCTGATTGCTATGGCATTACTTCTAGCACTATATTGAATAGAAGTGGTGAGGGTGGGAAACCTTAGCAAGACTCTTCTAAGGTCCAGGTCAAATGTTCTTGCTCACTAAATTCCCAATTCCTGACAACACCCATGTTAAGATTGAAAGGATTGAGATCTGAGCAGCAGTACTGCTGGCAGTGTGCTGAGTTCAGTCTCTGACATCACATAATGCTCCCCTGAGCTCCTTCAGGTATGATCCCAAGCACAGAGCCAGGAATAAGCCCTGAGCACCTCTGGTTGTGGCACAAACACCAGAAAAGGAAGAAAGATTGAGAAGAAACAGTGAAGATTCTTAGACACAAACACCTGATTAGAAAAAGAAACTCAGGCTCAGTCAGTACAGTCAATGATTTGGGGTAAGGAGAGGGAGGAGGAAACAGATTGTGGCACTCTGAGAGCCAGATCTAAGTTTCTTCACCCCAAGGTGAGTGCCACAGTCAGTCTCCCCTTTTCTCTTCAGAACTTATGCGCATTGTTCCTCCTTTGTTTCCGTTAGCTTTTTCATGAGTGCACTACTTGCTGCCTGAATTGGAACATTGTGCTTGTAAGATCTTTGAATGAGTGACCGACAGCATATCTTTCCCAGAGTTCCCTCAAAATTACATGGTTATGGATTCCCTCTCCTCTCTCTTTCTCTCACTCTGACTCTCTGTTTTTTTTCTGGGAATTTTGGTTTGTCATGTATTTTCTATCCTTTTTTAACTGCTAAAGAAAACCTTGTATCAGAAACCCATTTCTCAGGCTCTGCAGCTCCACTCCCACCTCCAAATCCTTGCATGAATGACTCGGGGCAAAAAATTTTAATTAAACTTTAAGTGCAGGGAATGAAGTGGCAGCACATATTAGCACAAGGGTTAAGATGGTTGGTGGCCTTGCATATGAATGACCAATCCCAGCTCCTGTCATCTGGGTCACATATGGTCCCCCCAACATGTTCTCAGTTTTCTAAGTATTCTACAATATTGCTGTAACTCTAAGTTGTCTCATCTCTCAAGTAAAGTTGCCTTGCTTATGAGGTCGAAATCTTCATTCTTGTTAAAAGTCATCTATTTGTAACTCCAAAAGTGGGCCCCAAGGTGGAGGCACGATACTAGGTCAGGACTAGAGCTGGGCAATTGGGGACTCTGAGTCAGTTTGAAGACCTATTTGTTGATCACTCAATTGTTTACAAGTTTATGCCTTTGTTTGACTTTTTAGTCCATCTTATTCAACAACAACTGGCCAGTCAAATGAAAACAAGATTTATGTGACAGTGGTACACATTTTTAAGAAAAGCAACGAACTAGAACAAATGGAAGTGATTGATAAAATTTCTGCAGAATTTGAAAATGAAGATAAGTATTTGGAATATAACTGTAAGTATTAACTAATGTTTTCCTAACCTGTCTACCATTCTGTAAACTACTACATCCCTTGTGAGCGGGAGACTGTATAAAGAGTGGATGACCATATCCATAGATGTCTTCAGACCTTCTTCTTCCCTTTCTTCTATCACTAGACTTTCTCCTCTTTCCTGAAATCTCCTAGGCTTCTGACTGACTAGTTTGTTCTGCCATCTAAGAAGGTCGTCTGTACAGATAAAGTATGTAAAGGGAATGGTGAAGAAAGGAGAACCATGGGAGTACACCAAGCAATAGCTCCCACAAGAGGATAGAGTTTTTTCTTTATTGTTTCCCTATGCTCAAAATATACCGAGTTGTAGTATCTTTTGTGGTTGGTCCTGTCATTAGTCACCACAAATATGTGTTTTTTTTCAAGTATCTTAGTTTTGTACCCCCCCATAATTCTCTGAGCCAGAATTTTGGTGGGGCTCAGACTGGTAGTCCTGTTGGTCTCATTTAGGCTGTTCTCTATTGGGCTCACTGGAGCCTCTGGTCTAGTATGCTAGGTGAACCAACTGGGGATTGACTGAGCCCAAGAAGACACAGTTAGACACATTTTCTCTGTTCCATTCTGTCCTTCTTGCTCTCCCATGCTAGTGCAAAAGGGTTTCCAAGCTAAAGACAGAGGTTTAATTCACAGGTGTCTCTCAGGTCTGCTTATGTCATGTTCAACATTGATCCTGTTTCTCAAACAGTTTACCTGCTCAAGAGAAGTGTGGTAGGATGCTGGTTACGGGGGCATGAATATATGAATGCTGAAGCTAAAGTTCACCCTCCCTGAAACTCAGCAGACCTGCTTCCTCTCTCACAGTACCTGACAGGGCATCCCTGAAAATACTTAATGCAGCCCATTCCATGGCCCTGCAAAAAATCCCAAGACTGATATTGAGGACAATTCTCTATAGCTTTTATTGCATTTTATACTGGTATCCTTTCTTTCCTTTGACTTTCTTGAAAAATGTTTGGGCCACACCCTGCCATACCACACTCTTGGCAGGACTGGAGGACCACATGCGGTGCCAGGATCAAACCCTGACCAGCCACTTGCAGGGTACCACCATAACCACTGACATTTCTCACTCCCTCATAGTATCTTCTTTCTAGGCCTCCACCTCAGCATCAGGGCTCAGTCCTTCCTACCTCTTCCTACATTTTACCTCATCCAAGACTCCTCCTTTGAGATCTTTAATGTTTATTTTAAATGTTTATAATTCCTCACCCACTTTGTGAAAAATCATTCTTCTTCCATGAGTATCAGCGAGTCTGCTTGTTTATAATTTCCCAGTATAGTTTTTCTTCTAATTTGAAGAAAATTAAAGTTTTTCTTCAAATACAGGAAAAACTATGTTTGCACAGGACCTGGAATCAAATATTCTGGTATCAAACAATAAAATTCTAGAAAATCTGGAGGCTTTTTCCATAGGGCAGGTAAATTGTTGACTCCTGTAGGGCATTTCATTACATGCTCATTGGAACATGTAAAATTCTATGAAAGTCTCTCAGAATTTAGATTGTAAAGTGATTCAGGAAATTTGATCCTGAGAAATCAAAAGGCGACTCTCAAAGAACCCTAACTTCAGCAGGCCACTGTCTAAGGACAGAGTTATTGAAGAAGAGGCTTCCTTCATTTCCCAAGGCATGGTCTAGAATGAATGTCATCAAATTTTATCAGTAAGCACCAACTGACGAATATGTGAGAAGTAGTATAATATCAGTTATTAACTGCTACAGTCCACAGTGTCTTGTTAACCTTAAGGATTGCTATAGAAATTAGTGCATCTGGATTTGTATCAAAAACTCTATGAACAAAAACCAAAAGATAGACCCCCCCAAGGACTTCCAAAGAGCAAAGAGCCAGACTTAATCCTTAGCTTTACTCAAGGTAATCCAAAAACCATAAAAAAGAAAAAAATGGAAGCAAAAATTGAGCCCCCAGAGTATTAGGGGAGGACTGAAATTCAGAGGCAAAGAGGACAGCTAAGCAGATGTCTACTGTGCCGGCTTCACTGGGAAGGCAAGGAAACAGACAAGTGAGAAGGAATAGCCAGGTTCAAAGGTCGGGGAACTTTGTCCCTTGCCTTTACATCTTCATAATACATTGACATGAGCACCAGATGAAAAATGCCTAACTCACCAAATGTGTAATGAGCAATACCAATAAAAGTGTCTGAGCAATAGACAAATGGGTAGACCACTGACCCTAACAAGAATCCATCCTGGTTCAGAATGCTACATCCCAAATGTTGCCCTGAGCTCCAGAAGGAGTGATCTTGAGCACAGTAGCACTGAGCACATCCAATTCTTGCCTAACAGAGGAAAACTGTGTTTGCACAGGAACTGAAAATGTGCAGGGACTGAATGAATAGAGAATAACATGGTCCCTGATCCATCCCAGGAATCTATGATCAGGCAGGTCTGCAATGTCCTGCCTCAGCACACAATAACCTGGTTTGCAGCTCCACCCTCTGCAGCACAGCACCACTCTTAGGAAAACAGAGGAGCCTGTGCTCTGGACATGGGCCTCCATAGCAGGTGGACACACCTTTGACCCAACATTCTTTCCATGAGCTCAGCTGGTCCCCGTGAACAGCCAACCTTACAAGGTTGTCTCCTGTGTCATGAGTATAAAACATCCCCCTGCGTCAGAGCAGATCATTTTAGGAACCAAGTGCAGTGCATTGGTGTCAGACATGGGAGCTGTGGCAAATGCCCCGGAGTGTTCATTCCTTACCAGTCATCATTACATTTCACCACTCTCTGTAGATGATCCCAAAACTGTACTGGAAAGTGCACATAGTGACCTATTTGAGAGTTTTCATTTAAAACAGTAGAAAGTTGAGGGGCAGAGTGATTGTCCAGCAGGTAGGGTGCTTACCTTGCATGCCGCTGACATGGCTCATTATCCCAGAGAGTTTCATGAGCCTGCCTGCAAACACTCCTGTGTCTGAACAAGGAGTTACCCCGGAGCAACACCATGTGTGGCCTAAAACAAAAAAGCAACAATGGCAAAAGCAATTAGAAGTTCAAAGTCTAGTAGCACAAAATGAGGACATCAGAGAACCACCTTCAATGATTATATTCAAACTTTCCAACAGATAGTTATGCTCTGTGTGTAATGATTTGAAACAATACTAAGTAATAAATTACTTTGTTAGTAAGTAATAATTCCTTTATTAGTAAATAATAATTCCTTTATTAGTAAGTAATAAGTTTCAGAAGACTTGTGATAGTTTGAATAATAAGGATATAATAGTTACAAGGGGGAAAGATAAATTGGGCTAAAGAGATCACTGTATCACTGACTTCCCGTTCATCATCGAATTCTTTGAGTGGGCACCAGTAACATCTCCATATGTCCTGTCTCATGCTAGTAGAGTTCAAGGACATCTGCTTGCTCCAGGAACATAAAGAGCTTCAAAGCATTCCATCAGGTCATGGGAATGAGAACTATAATTGTTACTGCTATTTGGCATACCAAATACAACACGGGTAGCTTGCCAGGCTCTGCCGTGCAGGTGGCATACTCTTGTAGTCACTTCTGATCTTGAGCATTTATTGATGAACCACGCAGCTGCAAGTGGCCGCGCAAACCGGGCTGTGATCAGCTATTCTGCTGGGTGGAGTTCTGACGAGAGGGGAATCCAGATGTGGAAAATAGCGGCCTTCATGGAGTGGGGGGTTGTCTGGCTTCTTGCGAGGCTCTGCTGGGGTGGTGGGTCAGGGCTAGAACCCGCCATCCCTCCTAGGTGCCTCATGATTGGCTAAGCACAGGGAGGGCTAAAGAGATGGAAATTAAAATTTAATATTAGAATGCAAGTGATACAGGATAACATTTTTAGAATTTCTGTCTTGTCATTTCATTAGATGAAGTTTAGAATTTGAAAAACAATCTATGCTTTCAAAATAATTAAAATAATCTTCAATATTTAATAGTACAGAAAAATTTTCCTTAAACATTTCAGGCAAAGCATTCCCTGGAACATTTAGAATGAAACATGCATATACATCTGGATTGGGAGATAAATCATCCGATGTTTTTAGAGCATTACTTAAGGACGTTTATCAGTTTGTAAGTATTTTCCAAGCTTCTATAAGTTTTCCTTCATGCACTGAGAGATGCAGAGTGCAGAGCTGGTATCCCAAGGGAACACCCCAAAACAGCAGTGCCATTAGGCGAGTAAGGAAATTCACCCTCACTGGTGGGTGCAGACTCCTGGGTCAGTGCTTCTGAGAATCCTGTGGATCTCCCTGTGTTCCTGAACCTCAAGGTGCATCTGAACCTCAGCAATAGACCTTCAGAAGATTGAGCCACTCATGCCAGAGCCATGATTACACCCACTATTGAAATACTTTTCTGGGGCCAGATAAATTTAAAGTATTCTAGAATTAATTTTGTCCCCACTGGTGAAGAACAAAGGTAATGTAAAGCTTTTTGCTTGCCTTTAATATTCAAATTTGCCTTAATCTCTAGTGATCATTTTAAAGGGGTCTGCATACAGCCAGAGTGATGCTTTAGGGATAAGGCCCTTAATTTGAATGAGGCCATTTTAACCATGGGTTAAAATTATGGGTCATCCCCATAATCACTTAGGGTCTCCTAAGACCTGTCTGAGCACAGCAGCAGATATGAGCTCTGAGCACTACTCAGTTTGTCCCCCAAAACCAAACACAAAATAAAAATCAAACTAATGTCTGCTAGAGGAACGCCATCAAATTTAACATCAGGTATTTGTTTTCTCCTCACTGTCAAAAGTGTCAAAATGAACAAGAGTTTCATTTCATTAGAAACATCTTTTGCTTTTGACATGTTTTGAAGTTCAATTCACATTGCTTTAATGAGCTCAACTGTTTGGTGCAGTCCTAGACATTTGGTACCTTTGGAGGCCAGGAGTGGACTTAGCTCAAAGCACATGAGAGCAACAGATGTGTTTGATCATCCTGACACTGATTGGTCCCCAATCATTGTGAAAGTTGTGAAGGGAGAACGGCGCTGAGAGCAGCCCCTCGCACTGTACTCCACACCACTGAGAACCAAAGCAGATGGTTCTTATGAACTGTGTGCCTGTCCCCACTGTCTCTGTGTCTTATCCCAGAGCCAAGTGACTGTGAATCCCTATTTCATTGGTATCCAAGCAGAGACTCAGTGAGCTTGAATGCCCTGCAGTATCCTAAAGATCAAGTTATGGAGAGGCTGTGCCCATTCAGCTGGAAACAGCAACTTTGTACTCTTTGGGGAGAATAGCACCTAGAAGGAAACACTCTGGCCTATGTTGACCCTGAACTTTTCTGAACTGCAGACCGAGACAGACTGACTCCTAGATTCAGCTGAGCAATAGGGACCCACTGCTGTGCCTTCCCTTGGATGCTTGTCAACAGTAATTTGCTTTCTTGAACTATATATATGTATATGTAAATACTTGAGCCTAAAAATGTAGTAATGTTAAAAACAATGCACACTGTCAGGTCCCCACCTGCTTTGCACTTGTTAATCAATCTGTGCTTCTCTGCAGTTTCAGGGCATATTTCCGAAAGACTATGAAGACACTGTCATTACTCAAGTCAGGTATGGTTGCTTTGGTTGGTGGGTAGACAGGGGACTAGGCTATTCCCGACTTCTCCTGAACTCTCTGGCAATATCAGAGCCTCCTTGGCCTGTCCCATCAGAAAGTGGTGGTCAGTCTTAGCACAACAGACAGCCCCACCTGTGCGGTCACTCTGGCTGGACTGGAGACTGGATCCTGGGGGAAGAGGTTGCTGCCTTGATGGGCTGTGATTCAGTCACATACACACATAGTGCAGGACATCATACTGGGGCACTTTGTTTTGACTTTGAGCAAAAGGTCTCAGAGTCACTGGTTCACGCTGCAGTGTGCCTTCTTGGGAACTGAGAGGGGAATGAAAGATGCCCACTCATCTCTTCTCTTGGGAGGGGTCAGTGAGCTGCAAGAACACCCAAATGCACTCTTGACTGCTTTGGGACCCTCTCTGAGCTCTTCGGGCAGAGCAAACAAGCCTGTGTAGAGCAAACAAGGATGCAAGGACAATGTGTGGTGGGTGCATTTAGAGACCCTCAGAGGCAGAAGATTCACAAGCAGTCAATGATTCCCATCATGGCCTTCTATGATGCTTAATTAACACCCTAGTTTGCAGACCAAGGAAGAAAAGTTTAAAAATAATGGGATTGTGTAGAAAAAAACATCACTTTTCTTTCACTGTTCCTCTTTTGATTCTCTATAATCTATCTATTCATCTATATATATGCGTGTATATGCATGCATGGCAAGCCTGGCAAGCTGCCCTGTTTTATTTGATATGCCAAATACCAGTAACAATTATATTAGTTCATTCCCATGGCATAATATAATGGTTTGAGGCTCTTTATGTTCCTGGAGCTAATAGATGCCCTTGGGCTCTACTAGCATGAGACAGGACATATGGAGATATTACTGGTGCCCACTCTAGGAAATAGATGATCAACGGGAGGATAGTGATAGTGATTTGAATGTTCATCATTTGTGCTCCATGCCTGGCAGTGCAGAGCTGTTCCCACCTCAGTACTCATGGATCCCAATGTTTTTCCCTCTGGAGATGAATTCCAAGCCTACTGAATGGGAAGTATATGATAGAGTATGTCAAGTTACCTTTCTGGCCTTGTATTAATATTTATGATGCTTCTAATTCTTCTGTTTTATAAAGCATTGTCAAAATCTTCATAGAAGATGATGAAATAAATGCATACATATATTTGTGTGTGTTATATATTTATCTATATCTCTCTGCTTATGCATATATACATGTGCATCGAGGGAATGCTTTCTGACTGTGGTGAACTTTGAGTGAGGCAGTAATTTAGGGCACATATGATTGTTACTTAACATGGGAGAATGGCAGGGGGCTCAGTGTTCCCCTCCAAGGACAAGCAGAAAGACAGGGTCCCAAGCTCAGGGGTTACTCAAGTGCAGATACAGGAATAAGCCTTTAGTATCTCTGGGTATATCACAAAAGCCAGAAAAGGAAGAAAGATAGGGAAAAAGAAATGGGAAGGATCCTAAGTATCCAACTCCTAAGCTAGACAAGGAAACTCTGGTTCAGGGATGCAGTGACTTAGGAGGTAGGAAACAGATGGTGGCACCCCTGGAGGCTAGATCTCTGGTCTCTTCATCTCATGTTGAGTGTTGCAGTCATTCATTTATCACTTTTTTCCTTACCACTTATGTGCATGGTTCCTCATTTGTTTCCATCAGCTCTTTCATGAGTGCATGACTTGATCCTGAATTGGAATATTGTGATCATAGGATCTTTGAATGAATGACCAATGACTTTTCTCCCCACTCTCCCACCAAATTATATGATCAGGATTTTTATCTTTTTTTTCTCTCTTACTCTCTCAATCTGTCCTGTGCATTTTGGTTTTCAATGCAGGTACTGACAGCATATCATGGATTTTTGATCTTTTTTTTAACTGCAGAAATGACCTTGTTTCAGGAACCCATTCTAAATGTTCTGCAGGCTTCACTGCCACCACCAATTCCTCATGGCAAGCAATTTTAAATTAAAATTCCAAATTCAGAGGCTGATTGGTAGCACAAGTTAATACAAAGTTAAGGTGGTTGGTGGCATTGTACATGAACGACCAATCCCAGCTCTTATCATCTGCTTCACATATGGTCCCTCAAAGTGTTCACAAGTTTTGAAAGTATTCTCCAACATTGCTGTAGCTGTAAATTGTCTTGACTATCAAGTACTATTGCCTTGCTTATTAAGTAGAAATCTTCATTCTTGCCAAATGTCATCTTTCTGCAACTCCAAAAGTGGACCCCCAAGGTGGAGACAGGACACAAAGTCAGGTCTAGAGCTGGGCGATTTGGGTGCTGAATCAGTTTGAGACCTGTTGGTTGACTGCTCAATACTACAACAGTTGATGCCTTTCTTTTACTTTTAGCCCATCTTATATGGGAGCAACAGGCCGGCCTGATGGAAAGACAGTTTATGTGACCATAGTACACACTTTTAAAAATCACAGCGGTATATTAGCACAGGAAGTGATTGATAAAATTAATACACAATTTGAAAGCGCCAACCCTTATTCAGACTATAATGGTAAGTATTAAAAAACTATTTTCCAAGACTCCTACCATTCTGTAAACTGCTGCATGCCATGTGAGTGGGAGACTATGTAAGGAGTGGCTGGCCAAATCCACAGATGCCTTCATCCCCCCTTTCTTTTCCTACTGTACTTTTTCCTTTTCCTGGGAACTTGACTGACCAATTTGTTCAGCTATACATAGAATCTGTACAAATAGAGTTTGTAAAGGAAATGGTGAGAATAAGACAACCATGGGACCAACACCAAGCTACAGCGTACACAAGACAATAGTTTCTCCTTGATTGTTTCTCAATGTTCAAAATACACCAGAGAGGTGGTGTCTTCTGAGGTGGGCTGTGTCACCAGTCATGCCAAACATGTGGTTTTCCAAGCATCTGTCTTGTAGCCCTATAATTCTGTGGGCCAGAATTTGGATGTGGGGCAGCCATGTAGTCCTGCTGGTCTCATTTAGGTTGCTCTCTACTGGGTTCCCCTAGCTTCATTGGTCCTTGCTGGGTGGCACAAGGAGGACTGAGGCCAAGATGGCACAATTAGATGGTTATCGTCTGCTCAAAGCATCCCTCATGCTCTTGTGTGCTATGGCAAAGGGTTACCCAAACTGCCAGAGAGGGAGTTTGGATGCACAGGTGTTTCTCAGGTGTGCTTATGTCATGTCCATTGTTCCTGTTGATCAAACAATTCATATGCTCAGGAGCAGTGCGGCAGGAACCTGGATACACTGGCTGCTGTTCACCCTCCCAACGCTAAGCAGATCTGCTTCCTCTCTCACATGACCTGGCAGGGTCATCCCTGTAAATGCTTAATGAAACTGGTTCCAGGGCCTCACAGCCAAAATCCAGGTGTGCTGTTGGGAGGAATATATTATAGTTTTCCATGGTATTTGACAATGGTCTCATTTCCTTCCTTTGGATTTCTTAAAAAAAAATGTTAGGGTTATACCTTTGGTCTTGTGTAAGCTGTAGCTTGGTGTTGGTCCCATGGTTGTCTTATTCTCACCATTTTCTTTACAAACTCTATCTGTACAGACTCTATGTATAGCTGAACATAGGACTGGGAGACCACATGTGGTACCGGGATCAAACAGTGGCCACTCACTTGCAAGTTAACACTATAACTGCTGACATTCTTCAGCGTCCATATGTTCATGCCTAAGCTATTTTTCCTAGGCCTCCCCTTCAGTATCCTCAGCCTTTCCTATATCTTCAGGCTTTTGGCCTTCTCCAAGACTCCTTCTTTGGATTCTTCAGTTTTTCTAAATATTTTTGACTTCTGAACCACTTTGTGAAATTCCTCTTTCTTCTTTCTGATGAACTGGCAAATCCTGCTTGTTTATAATTTCAAGTACATTTTTCTCTTCAAATCTCTCTCTCACTCTCTCTCTCTCTCTCACACACACACACATACACACACACATACACACACATCTGTGTTTGCACAGGACCTGGAATCAAATATGCTGGTATCAAATATTGAAATGCCAGAAAAGCTGAAGAGTTTTCTATAGGGTAAGCTGCTCTAACTGAAAACTTTTGACTTTGCCAGGAATTTTTTGCATGTTCATTGGAATATGTGAAATACCAGAATGGGCTCTCAGAATTTGGACTGTGAGGTGATTCATGGAAATTGAACCTAAAAATCAAAGCCATCAACAGTGACTCAAAGGCAGTTCTGAAAGAGCCCTGACTTCAGCAGGCCACTGTGTGAGGGAAGAGTTAGTGAAAGAAGAGGATTATTTTATTTCCCAAAGATGGTCTAGAACAAATGTCAAACTTTATCAGCAAAAGCCAAATTTATTAGGATTGGGATTATATCCAGTCATAAGTGCCACTCTTCACAATATCTAGTTAACACGGATTATTATATAAATGAGTTGCATCTCTATCAACAAAACTCTATAAGAAAAACAGAAAATGGTCCTGGAAGTACTTAATAGTAAAGTACTAAATAGAAGCAGAAAGAGAGCTCCCAGAGCATTCGCTATGGAGGGAAATTTGAAGGCAACAAGGACAGTCAAGCAGAGAGCAGACAGATGGTCTGTGGGAGGCACCAGTCAGGGGAGTAAACAGACAAGGTGAGAAGGGAGGAACAAGGTCAGAAGGACTGGGCCTGTGTCCCTTGCCTTTATATTTTCCATATATTTTGATATGAGTACCTGACTGATGTCCAGCTGCCAAAAAGTTGTAGTGAGCAATGCCAATAAAAGTGCCTAAACAATAGATAAGTGGATTGGACACTTACCCTAGCAAGAGACCATTATAGTTTGATATGCTACATCTCAAATATTGCCCTGAGCTCCAGCAGGAATGATCTATGAGACCAGTGGCAGGAGAAGTCCTTAGTACACCCACCTCACTGGTGGGTGCAGGCCCTGTCCCCAGGCACCTGGGTTCAGTGCTTGAAAGATGCCTATGGGTCTTCCCATGTTCCTTCACCTAGAGGGGCAAATCTGCATAAACTGAAAGCCTTCAGAAGATTGAGTCACTTATGCCAGAACCAAGGACTTCTTATTATACCATCTTGAGATATAAACTACAAAGCTGTTCATGATTGGGTTTCAGTCATACAGTATTCCAGTACAAATCCCTCCACCAGTGCACCCTTCCCAAAACCAATGCCCCCGGATTCCCTCCCTTTCCCCCAGCCTGTCTTTGTGGCAGGCAATTTTCTCCTCTCTCTCTCTCTTTTGCTCTCATACTCACTCTCACACTCTCACTCTCACTCATGCTCTCTCTTGCTTTTCCTTTCTCTCTTCCTTCTATTGCACCTTGTGGCTTGCAATATATACATTTAGGTGTTGTCATGTATATCCCTTTGCCTACATTCAGTGCTCACTTCTAGTTTGCCATTACCATTTCCAACAATTATTAACATACTGGTCCCTTCTCTATCTTATTAACTTCTGACCCCCACACACTTGTGGTAGATTCCAACCATCCAGTTCTTGCCTTACATTGAAGAAAAGATAATGTTCAAGGACTGAACAAATAGAGAGCAATATGGATCCTGGGGACAGTGTCCGGGCATGGAGGTCTACCCTGGATCCCAAGAGTAGATCAGCCTACAGACTCCCACCTCAGTAGGTAGCCACAAGGTTTTCCAGCTCCAGCCAATCCACTACAGTTCCTGTTCTCGGGGAGCCACGGGGGCCTGTGTTCTAGAGATGGGCCTCCATAGCAGGTAAAGACACCCTTGGCCCAACATTCTATTCATGAGCTCAGCTGGGTCCTATGAAGAGTCAAGATCTTAAAAGATTCTCTGTGGCCTGAGTGAGAAAAAATTCCTTGTGTCAGAGCAGGTGCAGTGCATTGGTATTAGCCAGGGAGCTGTGGCAAATGCTCTGAGTGTTCATTCCTTTTCAGTCATTGTTACATTTCATCACTCTCAGTAGATGATCTCATAGGACTGTAGTGGAAGGTATTCACCATGACCTTTTTGAGAATTTCCCTTTAAAACAATGGAATATGGAGGGGCCAGAGTGATAGCCCAGCAGGTAGGGCCCTTACCTTGCATGCTGTTGACAGGGCTGTTCATCCACATAGTGTCTTGAGATGGCCTGCACTGACTCCTGAGTTTGAACCAGGAGTCCCCCTAAGACCTCCAGGTGTGAACCTAAAACAAAAAACAAACAACAGCAAAAACTATTACAAGTTCCAAGCAAAGGAAAATGAGGAATTAAGTAATCAGAGCAAGCTTCATAGAATATATTCAGTCTTTCTTACTGATAGGACAAGCAAGTCATGATATAAAATAATGTTTAGTAAGTAATAATAAGTATTAGAAAACTCATAGTAATTTTGCATTATAACAATAAAAAATTGCATGGGCAAAAAACACAAATAACTTTAATTAAATTATAGAAATCTAAATGTGGGTATTGTATTGTGTGGAATTCAGGAAATCATTTTTAGAATTTCCAGTCTTGTAGTTTCATTAGATAAAGTGTAGAATTGTAAAAAACAATTTATGCTTTCAAAGAAATACAGACGATCTTCAACAGTAAATGATACAGTAAAATTTTGCTTACATTTCAGGCAAAGAATTTTCTGGAACATTTATAATGAAACGTAAATATACAACTCAATTGGAAGATAAGGAATCTGATGCTTATAAAACATTACATCAGGAGATTAATGAGTTCGTAAGTATTTTCTAAGCTTCTCTAAGTCTTCTTCCTTCCTGCACTGAGCACCCCAAAACAGCAGTGCTACTAAACAAGTAAGGAAATTTATCCTCCCTGTTGGCTGCAGGCCACTGTCCCCAGGCACCTGGGTTCAGTGCTTGCGAGATACCCATAGGTCTTCCCATGTTCCTTCACCTAGAAGGTCAATTCTGCATCAGCTAAAGGCCTTCAGAAGATTGAGTCACTTATGTTAGAGCCATGACTACACTACTATTGAAATACTTTTCTGGGGCCAGATAAATTTAAAGGGTTTTAGAATTAATTTTGTCCCTACTGGTGAAGAACAAAGGCAATGTAAAGCTTTTTGCTTGCCTTTAATATTCAAATTTGCCTTAATCGATAGTGATCATTTTAAAGGGGTCTGCATACAGCCAGAGTGATGCTTTAGGGGATAAGGCCCTTAATTTGAATGAAGCCATTTTAACCATGGGTTAAAATTATGGGTCATCCCCATAATCACTTAGGGTCTCCTAAGACCTGCCTGAGCACAGCAGCAGATACGAGCTCTGAGCACTACTCAGTTTGTCCCCCAAAACCAAACACAAAATAAAATCAAACTAATGTCTGCTAGAGGAACGCCATCAAATTTAACATCAGGTATTTGTTTTCTCCTCACTGTCAAAAGTGTCAAAATGAACAAGAGTTTCATTTCATTAGAAACATCTTTTGCTTTTGACATGTTTTGAAGCTCAATTCACATTGCTTTAATGAGCTCAACTGTTTGGTGCAGTCCTAGACATTTGGTACCTTTGGAGGCCAGGAGTGGACTTGGCTCAAAGCACATGAGAGCAACAGATGTGCTTGATCATCCCGACACTGCTTGGTCCCCAATCATTGCGAAAGTTGTGAAGGGAGAACGGCGCTGTGAGCAGTCCCTCGCACTCTACTCCACACCACTGAGAACCAAAGCAGATGGTTCTTATGAACTGTGTGCCTGTCCCCACTGTCTCTGTGTCTTATCCCAGAGCCAAGTGACTGTGAATCCCCATTTCATTGGTATTGAGCAGACTCAGTGAGCTTGAATGCCCTGTGGTATCCTAAAGATCAAGTTATGGAGAGGCTGTGCCCATTCAGCTGAGGACAGCAACTTTGTCCTCTTTGGGGAGAAAAATAGCACCTAGAAGGAAACACTCTGGTATATGTTTACCCTGAAATTTCTAAACTGTAGGCTGAGATAGACTGACTCCTAGATCCAGCTGAGCAGTAGGGGCCCACTGCTGAGACTTCCCTTGTCTGACGGTCAATAGTAACTTGCTGTCTCGAGCCGTGTATATGTACATAATTGAGTTTAAACATGTCGTCTATGTTAAAAACAAATACACAGTGTCATTGAATCTGTGCTTCTCTGCAGTTTCAGGACATATTTCTGAATGACTACGAAGGCACCGTTCTTACTCAAGTCAGGTAAGGTTGCTCGGCTGTTGGGTGACAGAGGGCCGGGTTATTCCCATTTCCCCCTGAGTCTCAGTGCTGTCAGTTTTCATCTGTGTGTCTGACTAACTGACAGTATTAGGTATAGAACCAGTCCAGAGGCTCTGAACTCCCTTTAATACTCTCTTCAGACTCTTTCCAAGCACTGCCCTTAGGCAAGCTCAGTCAACCCTTCTCTCTTCTCCTCTAACTATCCTGTCAGGCTCTCTGCTCCTCCAACTCACTCCTCCAGCCAAGCTAAGAACCCAGTCTCAACTGACTCTGCAACTGTTTTTTTCCAACCCTTATATGTCCCCATAATTTGGATATTGGTCATCCCTTTAAGAAGTTAAAGCCATCCCTTTAAGGGATCTCTTAAATCTCTTAAAGAGATCCAACATAGCTCCCTTTTTTGTTCTAATTTTTTTAATAGAAGAAATACAGGTAGAAGAACATCTTGTTGCATAACTGAGACCATATTCTTCAAGCCCCAAATAAATTTTTCCTTAACTCAACAGTCCTTAAGTATATGATCCTAAATTTTGATTAATATCTTGATTAATATCCACCTCATGTCAAAGCCAGGATAGCTTTCTTTTTGGCTTGTCCTGGATCCGTCTATTCCCACCATGGCACCCTTTGTTTTATCTGGTTTTAGTAACTTAAATTAATTTAATAGGCAATAGAGGATTTAGGTTAGGGGATATAATGAATGCTTAGTAATGAAAATATTAACATAAAGTAAATAAACAATACTAATTATGGTCCTAAATACAGCGGACCTGTTCTATCTATGGAGGAAATACAAAGAAGGAAGTACAATAATTCTATCTATGGGGACAATACAAAAAATGAGCTATAATAATTATATCTATGGGAGAAATACAAAGACTGAACTATAACATTTCTATCTATGAGGATAATACAAAGAAAAAATTATAATATATGTCAATCAATCCCTAGACCTAGAACAGAGTGACACAATGGAGAAATTATAATACATCTTTCAACCAGTCCCTGAAGCCAAAACATTGTCTATCACAGAATGTCCAATTGTTGCAATATGAGATGATTGACTGCAGCCATATGTAGTCCATAAATGGTGAGAGTGTTTGTCCAATTTTGATGGAAGCATGTGACAGGACTGAGGTCTGAAGAAATGGCTTCTACAATAATAGCAGTAGTGGTCACGCAATGAATCAATTATCAGGAGGTTGGTGGGTTTACAGGAGCACTGAAGTAGCCTTTACATGAGTTCTTTAGGAGCACTATTTTTAGGGGAATAAAATACTTTTAATGAGTTATTAGAAGTATTCAGCATCAGGGGCTTGGTATGAATCCAAGTCCAGAGACAGAAAGAAAGACAGGAAATGCTTCAATGAAACAGGATGAGGAGAATATCGTAAAAAGAAAGTAAAAGGTGATATGGTGGTATAATTAAATACTTCCAAAAAAAGGTGATATGGTGGTATAATAAAATACTTCAAAAAAGGGATATTAATCAATAAATTACTTCAAAATAAAAGTGATAAAAAGATAAAAGGTAGTAGAGGGGATATATAAGTTATTAATTCAAACATGGTGTCCTGGTATTGTCCAATCAGCAACCTATACAGAAGGATGTAAAGGACATACTTAGTGCTATAGGAGCTATAAGCCTTTTTTCTGAAGATACTCTGTTGTTGGCTTCTTCTGTTTTCCTTGGGGATAGCTCATGACTGAAAATTGGAGGATTGTGGATCCTCTGGCAGTCTGAGGGCTGTATCATATGGTAGAATCTGACTCCAGATGAGGAGTGGTAGTACAAGATCCAGAGTGGTAGTACAAGTTAGCAAGGGTTAAGGTGGTTGGTGGCCTTGCGCATGAATGAACAATCCCAGTACCTGTCATCTGCTTCACATAAGGTCCCCCAAAGTGTTCACAAGTCTTCAGTGTTCTCCAACATAGCTGTACTCATAAGTTGTCTCCACTGCAAAGTACTTGCTTGTCAAATAGAAATCTTCATTGTTGTCAAATGCTATCTTTCTGTAACTCTAAAAGTGGACCCTCAAGGTGGAGGCAGGATACTAGATCAGGTCTAGAGCTGGGTGATTGGGAGTCTGAGTCAGTTTGAAGACCTATTCGTTGATGCCTTGATTCATCACCAGTTGATATTTTTTTATTTTTTTCAAAAGATGCTTGTTTTTATTTTTTTTATTTTTTTAAAGTATTTTATTATACCATGGTGATATATACAATTACAAAGATATACAATTAAAAAAGTTCATATTTGGGTTTTGGTCATACAGTGTTCCAGCACCCATCCCTCCACCAGTGCCCATCTCCCAACACCCTCCCCCAGCCCGACTCCATGACAGGTTCTTTATTTCTCCCCCTCTCTCTTTTCCTTTCCTTCCAGACTATGGATTACAGATCATACATTAAAGGGTTGTCATGTGTATATTTTTGCCTGTATTTAATGCTCAGTTCTAGGTTGGTATTAGTACATTCGACAATCGTTAGCACAATGTTCCATTTTCTGTCTTACCTAGACTCCTGATTCCCACGCGTTTGTGATAATTTTCACCTTTGACAAGACCTCCCTGGTCCATGTTTCACTTGACCTTGGATATTGGTATCATAATATGTACATATATATTTATTTCATGCAAATAAATGCAGTCATTCTGTATCTGTCTGTCTCCTGGCTGATTTCACTCAACATAATCTTCTCCATGTCCATACAATTATAGGCATATTTTATAACTTCATTTTTATAACAGCTGCATAGTATTCCATTCTGTAGATGTACCAAAGCTTCTTTATCCAGGCATCAATTCTTGGGCACTCCGGTTGTTTCCAGATTCTGATTATTGTGAATAATGCTGCTATGACCATAAAAGTAGGGATGGTGAATCCACTGCGTATTTTTGGCTTCCCAGAGTATATTCCCAGGAGTGGTATGGCTGGGTCAAATGGGAGTTCAATTTCTTGTCTTTGGAGGAATGTCCATATTGCTTTCCAGAAAGGCTGTACCAGCTGGCATTCCCACCAACAATGGATGAGTGTCCCCTTTTCCCCACATCCATGCCAGCACTTGTTGTTCTTGCTCTTTTGAATATGTGCTAGTCTCTGTGGTGTAAAATGATACCTCATTGTTGTTGATTTGCATCTCTCTAATGATTAGTGATGCTGAGCATTTTTTCATATTTTTTGGCCATTCAAGTATCTTCCTTGTTGAAGTTTCTGTTCATTTCTTCTCCCCATTTTTTAATGGGGTTGTTTGTTTTCTTCTTGTAAAGTTCTACCAGTGCCTGATATACCCTGGATATTAACCCCTTATCAGATGGGTATTGGGTGAATATTCTTTCCCATTCTGTGAACTTTCTTTGTATCTTAGTCACTGGTTCTTTTGAGGTGCAGAAGCTGTTTAGTTTCATGTAGTCCCATAAATTTATCTTTTCTTCTAGTTGCTTTGTTAGTGATGTCTCACCTTTGAAGATGTGTTTAGCTTCAATGTTGTGGAGGGTTTTTTCCTATATTTTCTTCAAGGTACTTTATTGATTCAAGTCTGATATTGAAATCTTTACACCATGTTGATCTGATTTTTGTGCATGGTGTTAGACACAGGTCCAAATTTATTTAAAAATTTTTTTTTACATGTCGCTGCCCAGTTTTCCCAACACCACTTGTTGAAGAGGCTTTCCTTACTCCATTTTGGACTCTTTGCACCTTTATCAAAGATTAATTGATCATGTGTTTGAGGTTGGGTGTCAGGATACACAATTCTATTCCATAGGTCCACAGGTCTGCTTTTATTCCAATACCACGCTGTTTTAATTACTACTGCCTTGTAGTACAGTTTGAAGTTGGGAAAGGTGATGCCTCCCATCTTCCTTTTCCTGAGGATTGCTTGAGCTATCCTTGGGGGTTTATTGTTCCATACAAATTTCAGGAGCGTTTGGTCAATTTCTTTGAAGAATGTCATGGGTATCTTTATAGGGACTGCATTGAATCTAGAGAGTATTGCGATTTTGACAATGTTGATTCTCCCCACCCATGAGCAGGGAATATGTTTCCATTTCCTTGTGTCCTCTTTTATCTCTTGGAGCAGTGTCTTGTAGATTTCTTTGTATAGGTCCTTTACACACTTGAGTAAGTTGATTCCTAGGTATTTGATTTTCTGTGGCACGATTGTGAATAGAATCGTTTCCTTAATATCCCTTTCTTCTCTTTCGTTATTTGTATATAGGAAAGCCACCGACTTTTGGGTGTTGATTTTGTATCCTGCCACTCTACTATATGAGTCTATTGTTTCTAGGATTTTCTTGGTAGAGAGTTTAGGGTTCTCTAGGTATAATATCATGTCACCTGCCAATAATGATAGCTTGACTTCTTCCTTGCCTATCTGGATGCCCTTGATGTACTTTTCTTCTCTGATTGCTATGGCAAGTACTTCCAGTACTATATTGAATAAAAGAGGTGAGAGTGGGAAACCTTGTCTTGTCCCTGATCTCATGGGGAAGGCTTTCAACTTTTCCCCACTTAGAATGATGCTCGCTTGTGGGCTTTTGGTAGATGGCTGTAACTATCTTGAGGAAAGTCCCTTCAATTCCCATTTTCTGGAGGGTTTTAATCATGAACGGGTGCTGGATCTTGTCAAATGCTTTCTCTGCGTCTATTGATATGATCATATGGTTTTTATTTTTTCTCTTATTGATGTGATGTATTATGTTGATTGACTTGCGAATGTTGAACCATCCTTGCATTCCCGGGATGAATCCTACTTGGTCATGATGTATAATCTTCTTGATGAGTCTTTGGATTCTGTTTGCTAGTATTTTGTTGAAGATCTTAGCATCCGTGTTCATCAGGGAGATTGGCCTGTAGTTTTCTTTCTTTGTGTTGTCTCTCCTTGCTTTGTGTATCAGGGTGATATGTGCCTCGTAGAAGCTGTTTGGGAGTGTTTCTGTTTCTTCTATTTCCTGGAAGAGCTTGAAAAGGACTGGCAGTAGGTTCTCCTTAAAGGTTTGGTAGAGTTCACTAGTTAATCCATCTGGACCTGGGCTTTTGTGTTTGGGCAGACTTTTAATTACTGTTTCAATTTCCTTGATGGTGATAGGCTTATTCAGGTATTGCAGGTCTTCTTGTTTCAGCCATGGGAGATTATAGGACTTCAGGAATTTATCCAATTTTTTTAGATTCTCATGTTTCACGGCATACAGGCTCTCAAAGTAACCTCTGATGATCTTTTGGATTTCTGTGGTTTCTGTTGTCATGTCACCATTTTAATTTCTGATTCTGTTTATTTGGGTTCTTTTCCCTGTCCTTACAAGTCTTGCCAATGGTTTGTCAATCTTGTTTAACTTTTCAAAAAACCAGCTGTTGGTTTCATTAATCTTTTGGATTGTTGTTGTTGTTTTTTTTTTTTTTTTTTGGTTTCCAACTCATTGATTTCCTCTCTAAGTTTTATTATTTCCTCCTTTTCTGCCTGGGTTGGGCTCCTTTTGTTGGTCTTTTTTCTAATGTCTTCAGCTCTGTAGTCAGGGGTGTTTACATGGGCCCTTTCTTGTATCCTAATGAATGTTTGCAGAGCTATAAACTTCCCTCTTAACACGGCTTTTGCCCTGTCCCACAAGTTCTTATTGTTGGTGTCTTCATTTTCATTTGTTTCAAGAAATCTTTGGATTTCCTGTTGATTTCTTCTATGACCCATTGGTTCAGGAGTGAGCTGTTTGTTCAGTTTCCAGGTGTTTGGTTTGACTCCCTGTTTCTGTGTGCGGTTAACTTCTATTTTCAGTGCATCATGGTCTGAAAAGGTAGCTGACACAATTTCTATCTTTTTTATTTTATTGAGGTATGCTTTGTGGCTCAGCATGTGGTCTATCTTGGAGAATGTTCCATGTGCACTAGAGAAGAATGTGTATTAAGCTTTTTTGGCATGAAAAGCCTTGTATATATCCACTAGCTCTCTTTCTTCCATTTCTTCCTTCAGGGCCAATATTTCCTTGGTGAGTTTCAGTCTTATTGATCTATCCTTAGTTGATAGAGCAGTGTTGAAGTCTCCAACTATTATTGTGCTACTGTTAATGTCTTCTTTGAGGTCTCTTAGCAGTTGTTTTATGTATTTTTCTGGCCCCTCGTTGGGTGCATATATGTTTAGTAGTGTAATTTCTTCCTGGTGTACATACCCCTTAATTAATAAGAAATGGCCTTCATTGTCCCTTCTAACCTTTTTCAGCCTGAAGTCTATATTATCTGATTCTACTATGGCAACACCAGCCTTACCAGTTGATATTTTTGTTTGTCTTTTAGCCCATTGGTTTCAACAATATCTAACCTGCCTGAAGATAAAATTTTTGTGACCATAGTACACACATTTAAGAGAGGAACCCAAATAGAACAACAGGAAGTTATTGACAAAATTACTGCAAAATTCACAAACGTTGATACTTATTTGGAATATAACTGTAAGTAGAAAATAAAATTTTCTAGCCTGCCTACCATTCAGTAAACTGCTCCATCCCATGTAAGCTGGAGACTATATTAGAACGGATGACCAAATCCACAGATATCTTTAGAACATCTTCCTTCATTTCTTCTCTCACTGGACATTCTACCCTTTCCAGCCATTTCCTGGGCATCTGACTGATCAGTTTGTTTGGCTGTCTAGGAAGGTTGTCTGGAGAGACAAAGTCTGTACAGGAAGTGGTCAGGAGAGGAGAATTGTGGTATGGTACCAAGCTATTGCTTTCCCAAAGAGGATAGAGAATTTCACCTCACTTATTTTCTATGCTCAAAAATACAAGAGAGGGCTGGTATCGTTCAGGTGTGTGCTATGACACCTGCCACCTTAAACTTGTGGTTGTCCAAGAACCTTTGTCATGTAGCCCCTTAATTCTGTGGGCTAGATTTGGACTGGGCTCAGCCATGTAGGTCTGCAGTTCTTGTTTAGGCTGATTTCTATTACCTGGTCCCAGGTGCAGGGTGGCACAAGCAGGGCTGAGCCCAAGAAGGCACAATTCAATAGATTTTCTCTGCTCCACACCCTCCTGCATGCTTTGTGTGCTAGAGCAATAGGTTTCTCAAGCTGCTATAGATGGAGCTTGGACTCATACATGCTTTTCAGGTATGTTTATGTCATTTTCAACATCAATCCGATTGATCAACAGTTCATCTGCTCAGATACAGTGCCGCAGGACCCTGGGTACACAAGCACATAAATAAATGCATACTGTGGCTGCTGTTCACTCTCCTTTACTCTCAGCATACCTGCTTCCTCTCTCACACCACCAGGCAGGGCTAGCCCTGAAGATACATAATACACTTGGTTCCAGGGCCCTGAAAAACAAATCTCAAGACTGCCCTTGGGGCCAATATATGTTTTTATGTGATTTGACACTGGTCTCCTTCTCTTCCTGTGACTTTTTAGAAAAATGTTTGGGCCGCATCCTGCGGTGCCATACTCTTGGAAAGATGGGAGGAGCACATGTGGTACTGGGATCATAACCTGACCAGTCACTTGTAGGTCAACACCCTAACCACTGACAGTCTTCAGGGCCCATCTGTTTACTCCTTATAGTCTCTTCATTATTGCCCCCTCCAGTATCTCAGCCCCTCAAACCTTTTGCCTTCTCCAAGATTCCTCCTTTGATTTCTTCAGTGTTAACCTAAATGTTTTCCACTCCCTGACCCACTTTGTTTTCACTCTTCTTCTTTCCAAAATATTGGCTTGTCTGTTTGTTTATAATTTCCCAGTACAGTATTTATTCAAATTTCACAGAAAATTCTGTGTTTACACAGACATGGAATCAAATATTCTGGTATCAAACATTAAAATGCTATACAAGCTGGAGGGTTTTTCCATAGAGCAGGCTGCTCTATAAAAATTGCTTACTTCTGTGGGGCATTTTGTTACATGTTTCTGAGAAAATGTGGGATTCTAAGACAATCCCTTAGAATTTGGATATTGAGGTGATTCATGGAACTTGAGCCTGGGGAATCAAAGGGCATCAACAGAGAATAAAAAGCTGTTCTCAAAGAACCCTGACTTCAGCAGGCCACTGTCTGAGGACAGAGTTAGTTGAAGAAGAGACTTCCTTCATTTCCGGAGACATGGTCTAAATGTCAACAAATTTATCAGTAAAGGCCATATGATAAATGTGCGATGATTAGGATAATATCTGGTGTTAATTGCCTCTGGTCCACACTATTTAGTTAACCTGAACGGTCTATAAATAAGTGAATGCATCTGGCCTTATACTAACAAAACATTATCTATAAAACATAAGATGGTCCCGAAGCACTTCCATGAGTGACCACTGAGAAAAGAGCCATACTTAAAGCCTGAGCACTGCTCAAGTTAATCCAAAAACCAGAAGAAACAAAACAAAAGAATAACTAATGGAAGCATAAAGAGAGCTCCCAGAGTATAAAGGGTGAAGGGAAATTTGGAGGCAACAGGGACAGTCAAGGAGACAACAGGCAGATTCTCATGCTGTGGTACCAGGCAGGGGAGAAAATAGATCAGGTGTGAAGGTGGAACCAGATTTTAAGGGTGGGGGCCTTTGCCCCTTGCCTTTACATATGGCAGAGTATATTGACATGAGTAGCAAAAGAAAGAAAGCCATATCTACTGAAAATATGTAGTGAGTAATACCAGTAAGCATGACCGAGCAATGGATGAGCGAGTAGGCCACTTTCCAAAGCAAGAAGCCATCCTGGTTAGATATTCAACATCCCAAATGATGACCTGAGCTCCGGCAGGAGTGACCTTAGCATGATAAAAGTCCTGAGCACATACAGTTTTTGCCATAAAGAGGAGAAAAGAAAATGCTCAGAGACTGAATGAACAGAGAGTAAGGCAAATCCAGGGGCAGTATCCAAGCAAGGAGGTCACCAAGGATCCTGTGAGCAGGCAAGCCTGCAAACTCCAGTTGCAGTAGATGATCATAAGGTTGCCGTCTCCACCCATTCCAGCACAGCCCCACTCTCGGAGAGCTACAGGGGCCTGTGTTCTAGACATGGGCCTCTAGAGCAAGTGGACATACCCTTGGACGAACATTCTTTTCATGACCTCAGCTGGGCACTGTGATGATCCAAGGCCTTACAGTGTTCTCTCTGTGCCCTGAAGAGAAACATTCCCCTGTGCAAGAGCAGGTCATTTTAAAAGCCAAGTGCAATGCGTTGGTGTCAGCCACATTATAGTATTATAGTATTATAGTAAGTAATAATAAGTATTAGAAAACTCATAATTTTTTGGATTAATAAGAATGCAAGGCTTGATTTGGGATAAAAGCTGTGAGAAAGAGGCAGAAATGCAACTGTGGGTATTAGATGGCAAGGGATTTGGGGTTTTTTGGGGGGTTGGGGGGATTTCCATCTTGTCCTTTCATTGGTTAAAGTTTAGAATTGTGAAAAACGATCTATGCTGGCAAAATAATGCAAATGATCTTCAACACTAAATAATACAGGATGATTTTGCTAACATTTCAGGCAAAATATTCCCTGGAACATTTAGAATGACTTATGAGTATACACCGGAATTAGAAGATAAGTTATCTGATTCTTATAGACAATTACATAAGAACCTTATGGAGTTTGTAAGTATTTTCCAAGTTTCTTTTTTGAGTTCTTGCTTACTTCACTGAGATAAAGAGTGTAGAGTTGGTATTCCAAGGTTACACCCACAAACAGCTGTGCCATTGAGAAAACAAGAAAATTCATCCTTTCTGGTGGGTACAGGCCCCTGTCCTTATTCCTCTGGGTTCAGTGCTTCAGAGATGCCCATGGGTTTCTCCATGTTCCTGCACCTTGAGGAACATCTCTGCCCCATGCAACAGCCATGTTTATGCTCGCTATTCTGGGTCCGGGAAACTGTAGAGTTTTATTTTATTTTTTTTTTAAGTTCCCATATTTACTTTCTGGGTTACACCCAGCAATGCTCAGGGGTTACTCCTGAGTCTGTGATCAGGAATTATTCCTGATGGTGCTCAGGGGATTGACAGGATGCCAGGGATCTAAACACGACGGGCCATTTACAAGATGACTGCCTTGCCTGATATACTATCACTCCAGTCTTAAAATTGATTTTGTTCTTATTGGTGAAAAATAAATCCAATATAAATCATTTTACTTCCCTTTCATAGTCAAATTTTCCTAAATCCCCAGAGTTCATTTAAAAGGGGTCTGGATTTGGCCAGAGTGAAGCTATAGGGAGTTTAGGCACTTGTCTTGCATGTAGCCACTTTAGCCATTGCACTGGGTCATCTTGAACATCACTTCTGGTCTCCTTAACCCTGCTTGAGCACCACAGCAGAAATGAGCCCTGAGAACTATTTGGTTTAGCCAAAACATATCAAACTGATGTCTGCAAGAGGAACTCTATCTACTATAATATCAGTCAGGTATTTTTTCCCTGACTGTCAAAAATGTCTTATTGAACAAGAGTTCCATTTCATTAGAAATATTTTTTTGCATATCTCGAAGTTTAAATATATATTGTTAATGATCTCAACTCTTTAGTGTAGTCTTAGAGCATGTGGTACTTTTGAGGCTGGGGCAGGATCTTGCTCAATGGACAGGATGACAGCAAGTGTGAGTTCCATCCCCAGCACTGCTTGGTCCCCGACCACTGTGAAAGCTGTGAAGGGAGAACAGTGCTGGGAGCAGCCCCTTGCACTCTACTCCACACTCTCAGAACCAAAGCAGATGGTTCTTATGAACTGTGCACCTGTCCCCACTGTCTCTGTTTGTCTTCCCCAGAGCCAAGTGACTGTGAGATCCCATTTCATTGGTCTCAGAGAAGAGACTCGGTGATCTTGAAAGTACTGTGTATCCTAAAGGTCAAATTATGGGGAGACTGTGCCGATTCAGTTGGGGAGAGCAACTTTGTTCCATTTGGGGAGAATAGCACCTAGAAGGAATCACTGTAGCCTACATAGACTTAGAGTTTTCTGAAGCAGAGGCTCATATAGGACAACTCCTAGGTCCAGCTAAGCTAACAATATATATATAACATATATATATATATATATATATATATATGTACATTCTTGAGCCTACACATGTACTAATGTTAAAAAAAACAAATGCACATTGTCAGACCCCTACCCACTGTGAACATTTTATTGAATCTGTGTTTCTCTGCAGTTTCAGAAAATGTTTTCGAATAGCTATGAAAACATCGTCATTACTCAAGTCAGGTAAGGTTGCTTTGGCTGGTAGGTAGACAGGGGCCCGGGCTGTTCTCATCTTCCCCTGAGCTCCCTGGCAACATCATGGCCTCCTCAGCCTGTATAGTTAGGGAAGTGGTGGTAAGCCTCAGCCAAGCAGACAGCCCCACTTGTGAGGTCACTCTGACCCAGACCAAAAGGCTGGAACTTGGGCACAGAGGCTGCTACCTGTGATGGGCTGTGATTCAGTCACAGGCACACACAGTCACTGGGGGTCACACTGGGGCACTTTGTTTTGACTCTGAGCCAAAAGTCACAACTATCTCATCCCTGAAAGATGCCTTCTTGGGGACTGAGAAGGGAATCAGAGACACCCACTCATCTCTTCTTCTCTATTGTCTTGTGGGTAGTGGGAAACAAAAGCACCCAAAATGTACTCCTGACTGCTTTGGGGCCCACTGTGAGCTCTTTGGGCCAGGGCAAATAAGCCTGAGTGAGCATCCAGGATGCAAGGACAATGGGTGATGGGTGCATTTAGAGACCCTCAGAAGCAAAGGATTCACAGGCAGTCAGTGATTTCATTGTGTCCTTCTATGATGCGTGTTTACAATCAGTTTGCAGGCCAAGGAAAGATTGTTTTAAGGTAAATGGAATTGTGCAGATGAAACATCATTTTCTCTCACTCTTATCTTATGCTTCTCTATTCATCTTCTATCCATCACTATATACACATATATGTATGTGTGTATATATATGTATGTATGTATCACTGCATCACTGTCTTCCCGTTCATCATCGATTTGCTCAAGCGGGCACCAGTAACATCTCCATATATCCTATCTCATGCAAGTAGAGCCCAAGGTCACCTGCTTGCTCCAGGAACATAAAGAGTCTCAAACCATTCCATTAGGTCATGGGAATGAGGTCTATAATTGTTACTGGTATTTGGCATATCAAATACGACACGGGTAGCTTGTCAGGCTCTGCCGTGTGGGTAGCATACTCTTGTAATCATCTCTAAATCTGGCATTTATTGATGAACCACGCAGCCGCAAGAGGCCGCGCAAGCCGGGCTGTGATAGTCTGGTCTGCTGGGTGGAGTTCTGACAAGAGAGAAGTCTGGATGTGGAAAATGGAGGCCCTCATGGAGTTGGGGGGTCATCTGGCTTGTTGCGAGGCTGCTGGGGTGGCGGGCCAGGGCTAGAACCTGCCATCCCTCCCGGGCACCTAGTGAGCGACTGGGCTCAGGGAGAGCCAGTAGCATCTCTGCCCCATGTCTGTGAGTCTCTCAATTAATTAATTTTCATTAGGGAGGCAAAATACAGTTGTAAAAATAGTTATATGTGACTATCATAGGAATTCAGAGAAAGGAGCCATTGGGGGGAAAGAAATAAGTCCAGGATAAAGTCTCTGAGGTAGAAAATAGGCTAATGCAATTTTACCATCAAAATACCAAAATGGATGAAACTAAAAAGCCAACTGCAGATCAATATAAGTACGTGGATCCATCTGTATACAGAAAAGCATAAGCAGATTTCTGATCACATTTGCATAGAATGTTCTAGAAGGATACCCCAGTGGCAAAAAGAGATTATCTCTGGGGAGCATGAGGGTCAAGGTAAGGACTTAAAAATATCTTTTTGTGGAGTTTTTGAGTCACACCCAGTGATGCTCAGGGGTTATTCCTGGCTCTGCACTCAGGAATTACTCCTGGCAGTGCTGGGGGACCATATGGGATGCTGGGGATCGAACCCTGGACAGTCACATGCAAGGCAAACGCCTTTCCCACTGTACTATCACTCGGGACCAAATATATATGTTTGAATTTTGCTCATTTGAGTTCCACACATGGCATTCCAGAACTGCTCCCTGATCAGTTCTGTTTGATCCCACCCAGTTTTGTTTCATAGCTGAAAACCTGCTCTCCAGAATGGAGACATGTGCTAGAGCATGTTTAGTTTTCTTTCTTGCCCTGTATTAATAGTTTATGGTGCTCTGATGTATGTTTTGTATATCTTTGTCAAACTCTTTTTAGAATATGATGAAATATATGTATGTATGTATGTATATATGTGTGTATTACCTATCTATATCTCTCTATTTATATGCATGTACATGTCTGTTGAGGGAATGTTTCCTGACTGTGTTGAATTTTGAGCAAGGCAGTGATTAAGAGACACATGTGATGCTTAGTTAGCCTGAGAGAATGACAGGAGACTCAATGTTCACTTCAAGGAGCAGCAGAGAGACAGGGTCCCAACACTTAGGAACAGAAGTTTAAAGTGAAGAGGAGACAATGGCTTGATGGTTTCATGTTTCCAATATAAAATTTGTATTCATGAACCTAACAGACTTCCCATGATAGGGGTGAAAGAGTGAGCTCTGTGGCATCAGTCATGTCTGTATTTATATCCTAGTCTTGGGACGCCCTTGCTAGAAGATGCAGCAGAATTTCAACCTATAAAAAGTCTATAGTTCTTTTTTCATTTTTGGGTCACACCTGGCGATGCTCAGGGGTTACTCCTGGCTCTTTGCTCAGGAATTACTCCTGGTGGTGCTCGGGGGACCATATGGGATGCCAGAAATTGAACCCGGGTTGGCCACCCTACCCGCTGTGCTATTGTCTATAGGTTTTGCCTCCTCAAGTATGTAAGTGGATACCTGGAACCCACTTCCTTGGGACCCCAGGGGAGTACAGGAGTTCCATTTCTGGGGCATTTTGTTTTTGTTTTATTTTGAGGAGCAACCTGGCAGTTCTCAGAGGTTACTATTGGATCTGTGGTCACTCCTGGTGGGCTGATATGGGGGATCAGATGAGCTGTCTAGGATTGAAGTGGGCCAGCTGTCTGAAAGGTTATGATGCTTCTGTACTATCAATGCAGCCCCTGAAGCTACCATTTGAATGAGCATTTTGGCACTTAGCCTCAAAACTCCTAAATTGTGTTTCCAAATCAGAATGGTGGAGCCGTTGGGTGCCACACATTTTGTCCCAAATGTAGCTTGCTCTAATGGTAGCAAAGCTTTCCAAAGAGTCAGTCTTTCTATAAACTCAGAGTACAGGAAAGGAAAACTTTTCCCTACTTCAGTGTGCTGCGAGGCTCTTCTTAGTTCCAGGTCAAATGCTATTACTCACTGGATTCCCCAATTCCTGACAGCACCCATGTTAAAATTGGAAGGATGAAGACCCGAGCAACAGTATTGCAGGTAGTACTGGGTTCAGTCCCTGCCACCACATAATGCTCCCCTGAGCCTCTTCCGGAGTGATTCCAGGCACATAGCTAGAATAAGTCCTGAGCACCTCTGGCTGTGGCTCAAAAAAAGAAGAAGGGTAGGGAAAAAGCATTGGGGAGCATCCTCAAAATCCAACTCTTGAGCTAGACAAAGAAACTCAGGCTTGGTATGCTGTGACTGGAGTCAAAGAAACAGATGGAGGCACCCTGGAGGCAAGATCTCAAGTATTTTCACTCAGAGTGCCACACTCATTCATTCCCCCTTTTCCTCTTTAGCACTTACATACACAGTTCCTTTCATGTTTCCTTAGAGTTATAGTCAGAATAAGGACTACAGCTGTTCCTACAGCTGCTTCATGAGTGCAATTTGCTGCCTGAATTGAAACATTATGCTCTGAGGGTCTTTATATGAATGATTACATTTCTCTTTGGCTCCACCCTAATAGTATAGGATTGGGGATTGCCTCTCTTTTTTCACTTCTCTCTCTTACTCTGACTCTCTCTGTTTCCTTCTGGGTGTTTTGGTTTGCGATACTGACAGCTTATCATGGGTTTTTGATCCTTTTCAACTGATAAAAGAAAACCTTGTATCAGGAATCTCTTTTTCATGCTCTGCAGGCTCCAATGCCACCTCCAATTCCTTGCATGAATTACTCAGGGCATGAAATTTAAAATTACAATTTCAGGGGCTGAAGTGGTAGCACAAATTATCACAAGGGTTAAGGTTGGTGACCTTGCATGTGAATGACCAATCCCAGTCTCTATCACTGCATCACATATGGTCCTCCAAAGTGCCCACAAGTTTTCAGTGTTCTCCAACATCCTCTAGCCATAAGTTTTCTCGATTATCAAGTACAGTTGCCTTGCTTATCAAATAGATATCTTCAGTCTTGTCAAATACCATTTTTGTGTACTCCAAAAGTGTGCCCTCTAGGTAGAAACAGGACACCAGGTTAGGACTAGCACTGGGCAATTTGGGACTCTGGGTCAGTTTAAATACCTCTTGGTTCATTGCTCAATTCTTCATGAGGTCATGCCTTTGTTTGACTTTTAGGCCATCATATTCAACTGGCCTGCCTGATATAAAGACAATTTATGTGACCATAGTACACATTTTTAAGAAAGGCACCAAAATAAAACAAAAGGATGTGATTGATACTATTAACAAAGAATTTGATAAGCTCAACCCTTATTTGGACTATAACTGTAAGTATTAAAAAACTATTGTCGTAGTTTCCTTCAATTCTGTAAATTGCTTTATCCCATATGAGCAGTAGACTGTATAAGGAGTGTATGACCAAATCTACAGATGTCTTCAGAACCTCTTCCTCCCTTTCCTTTCTCACTGGACTTCTCCCATTTCTTGCTATTTCCTGGCAATCCAACTTATCAGTCTGTTTGGCCATCTATGAAGGTGGTCTGGACAGATGGAATCTGTAAAGGGAATAGAGAGGACAGGAGAACCGTGGATGGGTATGAAGCTATAATTATCCACAAGCAAATAGACAGTTTCACCGAGATTGTTTCTCTATGCTTAAAATGCACCAGTGAGATGGTGTCTTTCTGAGTGATACCTGTCACCAGCCACCCCAAACATGTCACTTTCCAAACATCAGTCTTGTAACCCCGTAATTCTGTGGGCTGGAATTTGTATATGGCTCAGTCAGATAGTCCTGCTGGCCTCATTTAGGCTGTTCCCCTACTGGGCTAGCTTGAGCTTCTGGTTCTGGGTGTTGAGTGGCGCAAGTGTGGCTGAACCCAAGAAAACACCGTCCTATGGTTTTTCTCTGCTCCACACCAAATGTCTGCTCTAGTGTGTTAGTGCAAAAGGGTTTCCCAAGCTGCCAGACAGGGAGTTTGGACTCACAGTTACTTCTCATCTGCTTATGTCATGTCCAACATCGATCCTGTCGGTCAAACAATTCACATACTCAGGAGCAGTGCTGCAGGACCCTGGGTACACAGGGGGATGAATAAGTGGACACTGTGGGTGCTGTTTACCCTCCCTAACACTTTGCAGACCTGCTTCCTCTCTCACTAGGACCTCCAGGGCCAGCCCTGTAAATGCATAATGAAGCCAATTTCCAGGCCCTGAAGTTAAATCCCAAGACTGCTCAAGCAAAAATAAATTGGAGTTTTATGGCCTTTCTCATTAGTCTTCTTTCCTTCCTTTGACTTTCTTGAAAATTATTTGTGCCAATTACAGAGCAACACCATAACCACTGGCAACCCTTGGGACCCATTTGTTCATCCTTAAAAGCCTCTTCCTTCTAGGCCTCCCTTCAGTATCCTCAGCCCTTCCTGCTGCCTCAGGCTTCTGGCCTCCTCCAAGACTCCTCCTTTTGGATATTTCAATGTTGATCTATATGTCTATGACTCCTGATCCACTTTTTTGAAAACTCATTCTTCTTTCCAAAGTACCAGTGAGTCCTGGTTCTTCATAATTTCCCAGCATAGTTTTTCTTCAAATTTCACTCAGAAAGTCTGGGTTCATACTGGACTTGGAATTGAATATGCTGGTATCAAACATTAAAATGTTCAAAAAAGCTGGAGGTTTTCCACAGGGCAAGCTGCTCTATGAAATCATTGACTCAGTCAGGTATTTATTACATGTTCATGGGAAAATGTGAGATTCTACAATGGTCTCTCAGAATTTGGATTTTGAGTTGATTCATGGAACTTGAGCCTGAGGAATCAAAAGGCATCAACTGTAAAACAAAAGCATTTATCAAAGAGCCCTGACTTCAGCAAGCTACTGTCTAAGCACAGAGTTAGTGGAAGAACAAGAGACTTCCTTCATTTCCCAAGTGTAGTCTATACCAAATGTCATCAAACTTTATCAATAAAAACCAAGCAGTAAATATGTAGGAATTAAGATAATATCGGGTATTAATTGCCACTAGTCCATAGTCTAACCTGAAAGACGTGCTCTATAAGTGAGTGAATTGACCTGGTATCAACAGAATTTCATCTGCGAAAATAAAAGATTGTCCCCTAAGAACATCCAGGAATGATCAGTGAGCCAAGAGCCAGGCTTAAACCCTGAGCACTGCTGGGTATAATTCAAACCAGAAGAAACAAACCAAAAGAGATGAAATATGGAAGCAAAGAAAGAGTTATCAAAGAATTATGGGTGGAGGGAAATTTGGAGGGAACAAAGGCAGCCAAGCAGAGAGTAGGCAGATGTTCTGTGCCGAGGGCACCAGGCAGGGAAGGAAATAGATGGAGTGAGAAGGAGGACTGGTGCCTGAGTCCCTTGCCATAATGTCTTCCATAGTATGTTGACATGAGTATACCAAATGAAAGAACCCAAAGCAGCTGTGTAGTGAGCAATACCAATAAGTTTGCCTGATGAGCAATACTAATTAGTTTGCCTGAAAATAGGGTAGGTGGCTGTTGGCTACCTACCCTAGCAAGTCGCAGTCCTGATTCCATATGCTACATCGCAAATGTTGTCTTGGCTACAGCAGGAATGATCTATGAGAGCAGTGGCACAAAAAAGTACTGAGTATATCCAGTTCTTGTCTAAAAGAGGTGAAAAGAAAATATTCAGGAACTGTATGGATAGAGAGTAAGGCGGGTCCCAGATACAGTGTCCAAGCAAGGTCTACTCAGATCCTATGAACAGGCACGCCTACAGACTCCAGCCTTAGGAGAGGGTCATAGGGTTTGCCTGTTCCACTCATCTCAGCAAAATCCCACTCCTGGGATGCCACAGAGACCTGTGTTCTAGACATGGGCTTCTACAGAAGGTGGACACACCCGTGGCCGAACATTCTTTCCATGAACTCAGCAGGGAACCATGAAGAACCAAGGCCTTCCAATGTTCTCTCTGTGTCCTGAGTGAGAAACATTCAGCTATGTCGGACCAAGTCATTTTAGGAGCCAAGTACAGTACATTGGTGTCAGCCAGGGAGCTATGACAAAGACTGCAGAGTATCCATTTCTTCCCAGTCATTAAATTTCAGCACTTCAGTAGATAACCCCTAAGGACTGTACTGGAAGGTACAGGTCACTGTGACCTATTTGAGAGGTTTTCCTTTAACATAATGGAAAGTTGAGGGGTTCCAGTGAAAATCCAGCTGTTAGGACTCTTACCTTGCAGCTGCTGACAACTATTTGTTATCCCAAATAGTTTCCTGAGTCTGCCTACAATGATTCCTGAGTTTAAGCCAGGAGTTAACCCTGAAACCACCAGGTGTGGCACTAAAACAATCAACAGCAAAAACAATTAGAGGTTCAAAATCTAGCAACACAAAATGAGGACATCATTGAAGACAAGCTTCATAAAATATACTCAGACTTCCCAGCTGATAGCTATGACCAGTGTGTAATGATTTCAAACAATGCTTAGTAACTAATACCAAATATTCAGTAGGTTCATAATAATTTGGAATAGTAAGGATGTAAAAGATGCATTGAGAAATAAAAAAAAATTATAACTGGAATAAAGAGAAGAAAATGCAAATGTAGGTATTAGGTTGCATGTAATTTGGTGTAATATTTTAGGACTTTCATCTTCTTGTTCTTTCATTAGATAAAGTTTAGAACTGTGAAAAAGCTATGCTTTAAAAAATGGAAATAGTTTTCAACAGTAAATAGTTAATCAAATTTTTGCTTACATTTCAGGCAAAAGAATACCCAGGAGCATTTAGAATGAAACATACTTACACAAATGAATTAGAAGATAAGGAATCTGTGGATTTTAAAAAATTTGCATAACAAAATTAATCAGTTTGTAAGTATTTTCCACACTTCTTTTCTAAGTGTTCTTTTGTTCTTTAGTTCTTCTCTTGCACTAGCATGCTGAGTATAGGCCTGATATCCCAAGGTTACACCACCAAACAGAGGTGCCCTTGGGCAAGTAAGGAAACTCACCCTCCCTGGGGGCAGGCCACTGATCCCAGACCCCTGGCTGAATCTCAGTGATTCTGAGATATCCTGTTCCTACACCTTGAGGAGCATCTGCGCCTCAGCTATAGGCCATCAGAATATTAAGTCACTTATGCCACAACCATGTTTATACTCGCTTTTGAAATACTTTTCTGGGAGCAGATAATTACAAAGAGTTTTACAATTAATTTTGTCTCTTCAGGTGAAGAACATAAGTAATGTGAGGCTTTTGCTTCCCTTTCACTTCAAATTTGCCTTAGTGTTCTTTTTAAAGGGGTCTGAATTTGGCAAGAGTGATGCTATAGGAGATAAGGCACTTTGCCTTGTATGAGGCCACTTTAGCCATGGCCCTGGGCCAATCTGCAGCATCTCTTCAGGTCCCCTAAGTTCTGCTTGAGCACAGCAGTAGAAATAAGCTCTGAGCACTACTCAGTTTAACTCTGAACATAAAACAAATCAAACTAATGTTTGCAAGAGAAACTCCATCTAATTTAACAACGGTTCTTTTGTTAGGTTCTTTTTTTCCCCCACAATGTCAAAAAATATCAAAATAAATAGTGTTATTTCATTAGAAACATTTTTTATGTTACTTGAGTTCAAATCTACCTTGTTAATGAACTCAAGATTTTGTGTAGTGTTAGAGTAATTGGTACTAGTGGAAGTCAGGACTGGACTCAACTCAAAGGACAGAACAGCAGCAAGTGTGAGTTCCATCCCCAGCACTGCTTGGTCCCCGACCACTGTGAAAGCTGTGAAGAGAGAACAGTGCTGGGAGCAGCTCCTTGCACTCTACTCCACACCACTCAGAACCAAAGCAGATGGTTCTTATGAACTGTGCACCTGCCCCACTGTCTCTGAGTGTCTTACTTACCCCAGAGCCAAGTGACTGCAAGCCCCCATTTCATTGGTATCTGAGCAGAGACTCAGTGAGCTTGAAAGCACGGTAGTATCCTAAAGGTCAACTCTGGGGAGTCTGTGCTGATTCAGCTGGGGAGCAACTTTTCCCCTTTGGATAAAAGATTAGCACCTAGAAGAAATCACTCTGGCATGTGTTTGACCCTGAACTTTCTGAAGTGGAGGCTGAGACGGGCTGATTCCTATATCCAGCTGAGCTGCAGGGGCCTGCTGCTGAGGCCTTCTGTGACTGCTCATGATCAGTAACTTGCTTTCTTGAGTCATGTATATGTACATAATTGAGCCTAAACATGTAGTAATGTTAAAAACAAATGCAGTGTGAAGTCCCTACCTGCTTTGCACTTGTTATTGAATCTGTGCTTCTCTACAGTTTAAGGTCATATTTGTGGATCACTATGAAAACACCATCATTACTCAAGTCAGGTAAGATTGCTTCGGTTGGTGGGCTAGAATATTCCCATCTTCCCCTGAGTTCTCTGACAACATCAGGGCCTCCGCAGCTGTCCCAAGTCAGGAAGTGGTGATTAGCCTCATCCCAGCAGACAGCCCCACCTGTGAGGTCACTGTGGCCTGGACTGAAAGGTATAAACTTGGCCACAGAGGCTGTCTGTGATTGGCTGTGATTCAGTCACATGCACACAGAGTGTAGGGCATCACATTAGGGCACTTTGTTTTGACTCCAAACCAAAAGTAAGGACTGACTCACTCTGCAATGTGCCTTCTTGGGACTGAGAGGGGAATGAAAGATGACCAGTCATCTCTTCTCTTGGGGAGGGGGTAGTGAGAAGCAAGGCACCCCAAATGCACTCCTGACTGCTTTAGGGCTCTCTGTTAGCTCTTTAGACTCATGGCAAACAAGCCTGTGTAGAGCAAAGTAGGATTCAAGGACAGTATGGGGTGGGTACATTTAGAGACCATCGAGGCAAAGGATTCACAAGCAGTTAATAATTCCATTGTGGCCTTCTCTGATGCACATTGACACCCGGTTTGTAGACCAAGGAGGGAAAGTTTAAGGTAATGGGGTTATACAGACAAAGCATTACTTTTCTCTCACTCTCACCCTCTTTCTCTTCTCATATATCTATCTATCCATGTGTACATAGATATAAATATAGCTAACAGCTGCTCAGAGCTGTTAGCTCCCTCCGTGTTTTCCTCAAGGGATGAAACTCAGGTCTGCTGATGGGAGGCATGTGCTAGAGCATGTGCTAGCTTTATGGCCCTGTATTAATACTTCATGGTGCTGTTGATGCAACTTTTTTGTAAAGTGCAGTCAATCCCTTTGCAGAATATGATGAAATACATACATATATAAATTTGTTCATGTGTTATGTAGCTATCTATATCTCTTTATTTGTATATATGTACATGTACATTGAGAGAAGGCTTCCTTATTGTGGTAAGTTTTGAGTTAGGCAGTGATTAAGAAACACATGTGATTGTTAGCCTGGGAGGATGGCAGGAGACTCATAGTGTCCACCTCCAAAGACCAGCAGAGAGACAGGGTCCCAACACTCGGGATCAGAGGTTTAAAGTGAGCAGTAGACAGTGGCTTAAGGGTTGCATGTTTTCAATATAAAATTGTATTCTTGATGACAAGTACTTCTCATGTTAGTGATGAAAACAGAGTGGCTTAAGGGTTGCATGTTTTCAATATAAAATTGTATTCTTGATGACAAGTACTTCTCATGTTAGTGATGAAAACAGAGTGCTGGTGGTATCAGTCATGATGTATTTATGTCAGTCTTCGGACACACTTGCTGTGATGCAACAGAATTTCAATTTCTCTATACTTTAGCTGCATCAACTATGTACTAGAAACCTGTGACCCAAGTCCTTGTAAATCTGGCAAGGGACACAGGAGCTTCTATTTCTGGGGATTTTTGATTGTTTTTGTTTCTTATTTTGGGGCCACAACCAGAACTGCTCAGGGGTTACTCTTGTCTTTGCACTCAGGAATCGCTTCTAGTAGACTTGGGGGATCAAATGGATTGCTAGGGAATCATATGGATTGCTAGGGATTGAAGTGGGCCAGATGCGTGCAAGGCAAGCCCGCTTTCTTTGCACTATCCCTCTAGCCTTTGCAGTGACCATTGAAAGATCATTTTGGCACTTAGTTTCAATACCCTAAGTTGTATTTCTCTTCCAGACTGGCAGAGCCCATGGAGTAGCAAGCATTTGTCCCCAAAGTTGCTTGTTCTAATGGTAGCAAAGATTTCAAAGAGGCAAACTGTTGGATGACAGGCCTAGCTAGCTTGGGAACTTTCCTGCTTTACCCACTCACAGCTTAATCTATTTAAATGTTCTTAAGCCAAGGTTCAAATTAATGAGATCCCTTTTCTATGTAAACACTGATGGAGGGTATGGCAGTTACAGAAGTCACCTTGACTCTGAATAATTTCTGATTTATTATAATACATCTACTAAGACTTCTATGTTATCTAGATTGGGCACAACTCCTCTTTATAACCACTTTTACCCAGTGTGGGACAGTTAGAATTTACCAGGAGACTGCAACCCTGGCTACGTTGAGACTATAGGAAGATTATAGGAAGGATCATACTAGTTTCCCCTCATGCAGGCGAGTGTGACCCTTTCAGTATACAGAGATTGAGATACTCAGAGTCACCATGGTGCAGATAATAAATAAAAAGAACCTTGTGGGTACCATCTAGATTACATGAAACTCATGAAATTAAGATGTATTATTTTGTACCAGCCCTCTCTCTCTCCAGTGTTTTACATAAGAGATAAGAAGGAAGATTCTTGTCTGTAGATAATCTTATCTACAGATAAGATTAGCTGTAGATAGACAGCTAATCTACCAACCCCAGAAGAGATCCAGACCCATCCACTTCAGACCTACAGCTGCGCTGCTTGACTGGCCCCATGTGGAAGCAATCCATGGAGCTGACCTCCCAGTAAAGGGGCTCGACCAGCCCCTGGCCAAGGCCAACATTACTCCAAGAGTTTGCTCTCATGTGCAGGGGAGAGACCATGCTGGCTGGACTCAGAGTGGAGTTTTTGGGCCCTGCCCTTTCCTCCACCTCCATGCCAGTTGCCCAGGGAAGAGAGAGACCCACCCACACCAGACCCACAGCTCCCTTGGCGCATGGCCACAAAGTGACTGCGTGATATTCTTAGAGAATGCTAATTTTAGAATAAGGTCGTTCCCAAGATCTTTCACATTTATACTTTGTGTACAGTTCTAGACAGGTTCTAACTGATACCAGTAAGCCTAGCAAAAAGCCAGAGCAACCCACACCTCATGCAGTCAGTCATTCTCAACATCCAGACTCCATAGTTCCTCAGAGCTCCATCCAGGAGAAAACCTAATCTTTCCCCTTTAAGTTTCATTAGTAAATGCTCTAGATGGGAGCCTTCTACTGAGACTATACCACCTACATGGCAAAGCCTGCAAGCTAACCATGTTTTATTTACTTGTTATGCCAAAAACTAGTAAAAATTATGGACCTCAATTCCATGACCTGAAGAATGGTTTGGAGCTCTTCCTGTCTCTGGAGCAAGCAGATGCCCTTGGGTTACACTTGCTTGTGACAGGACTTATGGAGATGTTACTAGTGCCCACTGAGCAAATTGATGAACAATGGGAAGACAGACAGTGATACAGTGATAAGAAGGGATTAGTCCTTGGTGTAGTTCTTTGTTTATACCTGTAACAGGGTGTGGCACCACCCTTCTACACTCTTCTACTATCTAGAAGCTGTTTAGGGTTCCTTGTTGACAGGATCCTCCCTGTCAACAGTTAGGATTACTTTGGTGTAGAAAAGGGGACTGACTTGAGGCACTCTCCCCTTTTTTGGGAGGTAGGTTTCCTCTTTGGTAGGACTTTCTCTCAGGTGAGACCCTCTCTCTTTAATGGTTCTTCTTTCTGGTAGAATCCTCTTTGGTGGAAGACTTGGGCTCTCGTGTATGGTCTAAGTTCTGACCAGAGCTAGAGTTCTTTCATTATATTGGATTGCAGTGGTAGAGCTTTTGTACTATTAAAAGCCTTTTTTGAAACTGTGCAGGAACTTCATTCTCCCCCTCCCCTGAGACCTTGGAGGTAGAAGGGAACTTCTGTCCTGATACTGTTGGGGACCCCAGCGGCTCCTCGACAGCAAACATTCTTCTATAAACTATAGTCCTACAGAGAAACCCTTTCCCTACGTGGTTTCCTGGCAAGATTCTTCTGAGGCCCATTTCTACTACCCTTGCTCACTGGACTTCTCAGTTCCTTCTACCACCAGTGTTAAAATTGGAAGGATCAAGACCTGAGCAGCAGTACTGTGGGTAGGGTGCTGGGCTCAGTCCTTGCCACCACATAATGGTCCCCAGAGTCCCTTCAGGTGTGATCCCATGCACAGCCTTAATATTCCTTAATATGCCCTGAGCACCTCTGGGGGTGGTGTCTCAAAAATCAGAAAAGGAGAAAGATAAGAAAAAAAAGGGGCGGGGAAGATCTTCATGATCCAATTGCTGAGCTAGACAAAGAAACTCAGGCTCAGCCTGAAACATCCCTCAGGCTCCGGGATGTTTTTTCTTTGGGGAGGAAGAAACAGATGGTGCACTCTGGGTGCTAGATCTCAGGTCTCTATACCCCATGTTGAGTGCCAGTCATTCATGGTCACCAATTTTCTTTACCACATACATGGTAGGTTCCTCTATTGTTTTTCAGCTGTTTCACGTGTGCATGATTTGCTGCCTATACTGGATTATTTTTGACTGGAAAGATCTTTGAAGGAATGACCAATGGCTTTTCTCCCCATGCTCCCTCCAAAATTATGTGATCAGGGATTTTTCTTTTTCTTTCTTTTCCTCTCTCTCTCTCTCTTTCTCTCTCTCACTCTGACTCTCTTTCCTTCTGTACATTTTGGTTTTCAGTACAGGTACTGATAGCTTATCATGGATTCTTGAACCCTTTTCAACTGCCAAAGAAAACCTTGTTACCAGGAACTCCTTTCTCAGTGGTCTGCGGGTTAACACTGCTACCTCCAAATCATTGCATGAATGAATCATTCAAGAAATTTTAAACTGAAATTCCAAGTCAAAGGGCTGAAGTGGGAGCACAAGTTAGCACAGGGTTAAGGTGGGATTGAAGTCTGGTGGCCTTGCACATGAATGACCAATCCCAGCACCTATCATCTATGTCAATTATGATCGCCCAAAGTGTTCTCAGATTTTCTAAGTGTTTCCAATATTGCTGTGGCTGTAAGTTGTTGACTATCAGCTTGCTTATCAGGTAAGTACCTTCATTCTTGTTAAAAGTCTTCTTTCTCTAACTCCAAAAGTGAGCCCTATGGTGGAGACAGGACACTAGGTTAGGACTAAGCTGGGTGATTTGGGACTCTGGGTCAGTTTGAAGATCTGTTGGAAAGTGGCTCAATTTTTTACTGGGTGATGCCTTTGTTTGACTTTTAGCCCATCTATTTCAACAACACCTAGCCAGCCAGATGAAGAGATTATTTATGTGACCGCTGGTACACACTTTTAAGAAAGGCACCCTAATAACACCACAGGATGTGATTTATGACATCAATGCAAAATTTGAAAATTCTAATACTTATTTGGATTATAACTGTAAGTATTAAATACCATTTCCTGCCTCCTACCATTCTGTAAACTGTTGCATCCCATGTGAACAGGAGACGGTATAAGGAGTGTATGACCAAATCCACAGATGTCTTCAGAGCTTCTTCCTAACTTTCCTTTTTCACTGGATTTTTCCCCCTTTCCTGACATCTCCTGGGCAATCAACTGACTGGTTTGTTCTATCTTCTATGAAGGTTGCCTGGGCAGATGGAGTCTGTAAAGGGAATAGTGAGGACAGGAGAGCGGTGGGATTGGCATCAAGCTATAGCTTTGCACAAGAGTATAGAGAGTTTTGGAGGTTCGAGCAGGAGAGCGCAGCTACTCATATACCCTTGACCTAAGACCAGTCCATCTCTATTCGGGAAGGCCGACACAGATACCCCAGGCAGAACAGATACCAGCTCTCCCGTTGACGTGGCCGCGCAGCGGCCATGCGATTTACTTCCACACCCCTCTCAGAGAACCTCCATGCTACCGAGAATATACCATCCACACGACAGCGCCTGGCAAGATGTCTGATACATATTCAATATGCCAAAACCAGTAATAAAAATGTGTATATTCCCAACTCTGAAAGTGCCCTTAATACAGCAGCACGAAGAAGGGCGAACAAGGAGCACCTGACAAAATTTCAGGGCCGAACTAGGCTGCCAAAATGAAGAAGGACTAAAATGACTGTCTGTACTTACAATGCATGTATGCTGGCATCAGAAGCATATATTGAGGACCTGATGGTGCAAGCGCAAAAGATCAAGTATGACATCATTGGTCTGACTGAGACGAGGAGGTGTCAATCGCATCATGCCATTTTTGACACCAGAGAAGAACTCTTCCTAGGAACATGCGATGAAAGAGATGTCTATGGCATCAGTGTCCTTGTCAACACAAATGTGGCCATTAACATTGATTCATGTGAATGCCTAACAAACTGTATCGGATGATTACACTTGAAGAGATGTGGCCCACTGCCAGCAATTTCTATCTTAGTTGTCTATGCATCAACATCCACATACAAGGAAGATGAAATTGAGAAATTCTACATGGAACTGGAGGAGTTCTATAAAAAAAGATCACATCTTCTACAAGATCATAGTCGGTGATTTTAGTGCCAAGATAGGACTGAGAAGATCAGCTGAAGAACTCCACATTGGGACCCAGGGCCTAGAATGGAATGAAAGGATGAGAGACTATCTGAGCTCATCATGTCCACCAAGACCATTCATGGGAACTCACAGTTCCAGAAAGCTGAAGCAAAACGCTGGACATGGGAATCTCCTGGTGGACAGTTCCACAATTAAATTGACTACATCATCTTCAATAGAAGCGCTTTGCCTGACTGATGTTGCTGTCGTTCCAAAATTCCAAACACAATTTAAAAAAAAAAAAATTCCAAACACGATCGGACCACTGTCTCCTTCGTGCAAAATTCTACTTCATGCAACAGGGAGAAAAGGCTGCAAAGTTTAAGCAGAGAACTCCCAGAACAACCACCAATTGGGACCATTGCGGCAACATGGGAAGATACCATCATTGGCGACATCAATGAAGAATACAACAGACTGGTTCAACACCTCCATGATAGTCCGAAGAATGCCGTGAGAGGCCACAAAATGGCGCCTGTCCTCAAAAACTTTCGAGCTCATTCGCGAACGTTGCAAGGCACAAGCCTCATTCGCATGCGACCAAATGCTAACGTCAAAGCTGGCAAAGCAGTGCAGAGAAGTGATAAAGGAAGATCTCAAAAGAGAGAAGAAGAGAAATACTGGAAGATGCAGGAGAAGCCGGGAAAAGCATTCGCAACACCCACCTGTCCTTCACCAACTATAAGACCAAGATGACTGCCCTCCAATGCCCTGATGGATCTATCACATCTTCCAGAAAAGCAATGGAGAAGATTATCCATGATTTCTACTTAGATCTCTTTGATAGCCATGTCCACCTGCCCACATACCAAATTCCACCAGATGGATATGTCGTTCCCAATGTTCTCCCTTCTGAAATCCGACATGTCATTTTGTTGGTAAAGAAAGGAACAGCACCAGGCCCAGACAGAGTCAGACCTGAACACCTGAAGAATCTTCCATCAGTACTCATCAAAATACTGACTTGGCTCTTCACACGTTACCTGTCTGAATGCAAGGTGCCCTCCCAATGGAAAACCAGCAGGACAGTTCTACTATTCAAGAATGGAGACATTCATGACATTGGCAACTATCGCCCCATCTGCCTATTGTCCGTCATCTACAAGCTGTCCACTCGAGTCATCCTGAACAGGATTGGCAGAACATTAGATGAAGGAAAACCATGTGAGCAAGCTGGCTTTCGAAAAGGATTCAGCACAATCGACCAAATCCACACGGTAACCAAGCTCATTGAGGTTTGTAGGGAGTTCAAGATGCCACTCTGTCTCATGTTCATTGATTTAAAGAAAGCTTTTGATTCTGTGGAGACCGAAGCAGTTATCGAGGGCCCTAGCCTAACCAGATGTTCAAACCCAATACATCAAGATCCTTTGTGAGCTTTATTACGGATTCACCACCAGGATCTCACCGTTCTACAAGGAAGTGATCATTGATGTCAAAAGAGGGGTTCAGCAGGGTGATACCATTTCACCAAAACTCTTCAGCACCACCCTTGAGAATATCATGTGACAATTAGAATGGGAAGGAATGGAAGTGAAGATAGATGGTCAGCAACTACACCACCTCCGCTTTGCTGATGACATCGTTCTAATAACACCAAACATTAGCCAAGTGTGGCACAAATGCTGGCTGACTTCGAGAATGTGGAAAGATAGGTCAACAGCTGAATCTCAACAAAACTATGTTCATGACCTAAAACCTGAGCTACTCAGAGGAAGAGAGTAGCATGGACTGCCTTCAAAAGCATGAAGAAATAGCAAAAAGACAAAGAACCTCCAGCTCCGGGCACATCTCTTTGACTCCACTGTTCTCCCTGCATTAACATACATCTCAGAGATCTGGGCCTTATGAAAGCAGGATGAGAATGCTATTCGGGTCTCCCAAAGGAGAATCGAAAGAGCTATGCTTGGAATATCACGCCTCACTCAAGTGAGAGAAGGAATCCAGAGTTCTGATCTCTGTCGCTGTTCCAGAGTCAGTGGCGCTGTCTCATTTGCCAAGGCATTGAAAATCAGGTGGGCTGGACATGTAATGCGATTTGGAGATGACTGCTTCACTAGAGCCATTACTGACTGGATCCCACAGAACATCAAAAGATCACATGGGCGCCCACTGACAAGATGGTCAGACCTCTTCGTCAAGACCATGAATGAACGGTTTGAGGCTCTTCGTATTCCTGAAACAACCAGATGCCATTGGGCTACACTGGCATGTGATAGGGTCAAATGGAAATGTTACTGGCGCCCGCTCGAGGAAATCGATGAACAACGGGATATCTGGTGATCTAGCGATCTAGTGATAGAGAGTTTTACCTCTATAGTTTCTCTGTGCTCAAATTACACCAGAAAGGTGGCATCTTTTTGGTGGGGCCTTGTCACCAGCCACCCAAAATATGTGGCTTTCCAAATATCAATCTGTAGCCCCATAATTCTTTGGGCTAGAATTTGAACCGGCTTCAGCCAGGTAGTCCTGGTCTCATTTAGCTGCTCTCTACTAGGATCCTTGAGCCTCTGGTCCTGGGTACACAAGTGTGGCTGAACCCAAGAAAACACAGTCCGATAGTTTTTCTCTGCTCCACATTGACTGCATGCTCTAGTGTGCTAGGGCAAAAGGATTTCCCAAGTTGCCAGTCAGGGAGTTTGGACTCACAGGTATTTCTCAGGTCTGCTTATGTCAGGTCCAACATTGATCCTGTTGGTCAAACAATTCACATTGTAGCTTATAATTCCTCAAGAAAGTGCTGCAGGAATTATGTCCCCTGTGAACATGGGGACATAAATAATTGGACTCCATGGCTGCAATTTACCCTACCCGACACCCAACCTGCTTCCTCTCTCACAGGAACTGCCAGGGCCAGCACCCAATTCCCAGTCCTGCAGCCAAATCCCAAGACTGCTCAAGCATCAATATATTGGAGTTTCTCTAGCATTTTACTCAGGTCTCCTTCCCTTCCTTTGACTTTCTTGAGAAACCTTTGGACTGCACCCTGTGCTGCCACAGTCATGGAATAACCTACCAATTGCAGAGCAGCACCATAACCAGTGACAACCCTCAGGGCCCATTTCCCCGTCTTTAAAAGCTCTTTCTTATAGACCTCCCTTCAGTATCCTAGCCCTTCCTCCTTCCTCAGGCTTCTGGTCTCCTCCAAGATTCCCCTTTTGGATTCTTCAATGGTTACTCTAAATGTCTATGACTCTTGACCCATATTTTGAAAACAGTTATTTCTAGCATGTCTGCTAGTTCATAATTTCCCAGAAAAAAAAATTTCTTCAAATTTCACACACAAAAAAATTCTGTATTTTAACCATAACTGGAATCAAATATTCTGGTATCAAATATTGAAATGCTAGGAAACCTGTAGGGTTTTCCTCTAGGACAACCTGCTCTATCGAAAATTGTTGACTCAATGTTCATGGTAAAATGTGAGATTCTATGACAGCCTCTCAGAATTTGGGTTTTGAAGTGATTCATGGAACTTGAGCCTGAGGAATCCAAAGGCATCAACGGCAAATCAAAAGTGGTTCTAAAGAGCCCTGACTTCCAGCAGACTAGACTCAGGACAGAGTTATGGAAGAACAAGAGGCTTCCTTCATAACCCAAGGCATGGTCTAGAACAAATGTTATCAAACTTTACAGTAACGGCCAAGTAGTAAATTTATTAGGATTAGGATAATATCAGGTGTTAACTGCCACTAGTCCATACTGTCTAGTTAACTTTAAGGATCTTTATATAATTGAGTACATCTGAATTTGTACCAACAAATCTCGCTACAAAAAAAATAGATGTTGCCTGTAGGGAGGGATTCTTAGCTCAGCTTAAGCCCTCAGCACTGGTCCAGTAACCAGAAACCAGAAGAAACAAACCAAAAGAAAAAAATTAAAGAGAGCTCTCATAGTATTACTGGTTGAAGGAAATTTGGAGGGATTAAGGACAGTCAAGCAGATAGCACACAACTGCTCTGTTCTGGGGGCACTGGGCAGGTGAGAAAACAGACCGAAGCATAAGGATAAGCAAAGTCAGAAGGTCTAGTGGCATGTGTCCCTTGCCTTTACCTGTTCCATAGTATATTGACATTAGTACCAAAAGAAAGAAGCCATAACTGCTGTAAATGTGAAGTGAGCAATATCAGTAATGTGCTCAAGCAGCAGACAAGCGGGTAGGCCACTTACCCTAGCAAGATACCATCCTGGTTCCATATGCTATATCCAAAATGTCGCCCTGAGCTCTAGTGGGAGTGATCTCTGAGCTCAATGGCAGGAAAAGTTCTGAGCAGGTCCAGTTCTTGTCAAAACAGAGAAAAAAGGAAATGTTCAGGGACTGAACAAACAGAGAGCATCATGGTTCCTGGGTACCAGTGTCCAAGCAGAGGTCTATCCAGGTTCCTGTGAGCAGGTAGGCCTGCAGACTCCCACCTTAGTTGATGGTCATAGGGTTTGTCAGCTCCACTCATGCTAGCACAGCCCCTTTCTGAGGAAACATGGAGACCTGTGTTCTAGACATAGACCTCCACAGCAGGTGGACACATTCTTGGCTAAAAAATTCTTCCCATGAGCTCAGCAGGGCACCATGAATAGCTAAGGCCTTCGAAGGTTCTCTCTGTGTCCTTAATGAGAAACACCCCCTGTGCCAGAGCAGGTCATTTTAGGAGCCTAGTGAAGTGCATTGGTTCAGCCATGGGACCTGTGGCAAAGGTCCTGGACTGTTCATTCCTTCCCAGTCATCATTACATTTCATCTTTCAGTAGATGACCCCAAAGGACTAGAAGGTTTCACCGTAACCTATTTGAGTTTCCCTTAAAAGAATGGAAAGTTGAGGGGAAGAATGATAATCCGGTGGATAAGACTCTTACTTTAAATGATGCTGACAGGGCTCATCATCCCAGATAGTTTCCTAAACCACTTGCAATGACTCCTGAGTGCAGAGAAAGGAATAACCACTGAGCACCACCAGGTATGATCCTAAAACAAACAAACAACAGAAAAAACAATTAGAAGTTCAAAGTCTAGCAACACAAAATGAAGACATCAGTGAAGACAATAAGCTTCAATAGATTATATTCTTATATTTCAGCTGATAGTTATGCCCAATTTGTAAGGTTTGAAACAATGCTTAGTAAGTAATGACAAGTATTAGAAGACTAGTAACAAATTAGAATTATGTTGATGTAAAATCTGCCTGAGAGGAAAACAGAGGTAGGATGAGGAGACAGAAATGCAAATGTGGGTATTAGATTGCATGGCATTAGGTATAACATTTTTAGTATTTTTTGCTCTTATTGACATTTCATTATATAAAGTTTTGAATTTTGAAACATGATCTATGCTTTCAAAAAATAGAAATAATCTTCAACAGTAAATAATACATTAAAAAATTTGCTTACATTCTAGGCAAAGAATTCCCTGGAACATTTAGAATCAAATATACATACACAACTAAATTGGAAGATAAAGAATCTGATGCTTATAAAACATTACTTAGAGAAATTAATCAGTTTGTAAGTATTTTTCGAACTTCTTTTCAAGTCTTCTTTCTTCCTGCAAGGAGATGCAGAGTTTAGAACTGTTATCCCAAGATTACAACCCCCAAAAACTGTGCCCTTGGGCAAGTAAGGAAATTCACCCTCACTGGTGGGTGCAGGCCACTGTCTGCAGACCCCTGGGTTCAGTGCTCCTAGATGTCCCTGGGTCTCCCCATGTTCCTGCACCTCGAGAAGCATTTGCTCCTCAGCTGAAGACTTCAGAAAATTGAGCCACTTATACCAGAGCCATGTTTACACTAGCTTTTTGAAAAACTTTTCAAGGAGCAGATAAGTGTAAAGATTTTTAAGTTAATTAAGCCCCTACAGGTGAAGAACAAAGCTGATGGAAAGCTCTTTGCTTCCCTTTCACATTCAAATTTGCCTTAATCTCTATTGTTCTTTTTAAAGGGGGTCAGGATTTGGCCAAAGTGATGCTATAAGAAATAAGGCACTTATCTTGCATGAGGCCACTTTAGCCCTGGTCCTGATTTGATCCCCAGCATTACTTCTGGTCCCCTAAGCCCTGCCTACAATGGCCTCTGAGCAAAGTAGCAGAAATAAGACCTGAGTACTACTTGGTATGGCCCCAAACCTAAAACCAGAACAAATAAAATATTGTCTGCAAGGGGCACTGAATTCAATCTAACATTAGTTTTTTTTTTTTCTTTCACGGTTAAAAATGTCAAAATAGTGATAGTTTCATCTCATTAAAAAAACACTGGGGTGAAGCTGGTTTCTTGAATGTCAAAACATTATGGCTTCGTTTTCCCTGAACCCATTGCCTGCCTTTTCTGATTTCCCCAGTGTCTACAGCTGCTTTAAAAGGTCTCTTTGTTTCCCTCAGAGTTTTACTCCTTATTTTCACTGGGACTTCAGCTTTTCTAGTATATATTTCAGTTAACAATAATCTCTTGCCCCATCAGTAGGATGTGATGGAATGGGGTGGGGGTGGCTCTGTCCCCCCCACCGTCTCTTGTGGCTTTAACAACTATCAACTGTTCCCTGGGCTTCGCCTAGTCAGACATTGCAGCTGTGCCTCCTCTGGTCAGCTCTGGCAGGTAGAAAGACTGCTTTTACTTAGTTAGCAGGAAGGAATTTGGGGCTAGTTTTCTTTGCAACACTGTGTCACTCAGAGTTCTCTGGAAGGGGACAAGGAAATACCATGAAAAAAAATGTCATGGCTTTAATGAACCCAACTAAATAGTTGATGTAGACTTGGTGTACTTGGTATTTATGAAGGCTGGAAACATTGTGCAGTGATCTGGACTTGAAGAGTCTGAATTTGATTCCTAGCACTGCTTGGTTCCCCTAGCACTGAAAGCTGAGCCTCAAAACTGAGGTGGGAGTAGCAGCACCTTACCACTCCCCCTCTGCACTGCTCAGGACCAAAAATAAAATAAAAGAATGTTTCTTTTTCTTTTCTTTTCTTTTTCTTTTTTTTTTTTTTTGCTTTTTTGGGTCACACCCGGCAATGCTCTGGGGTTTCTCCTGGCTCTGCACTCAGGAATTACTCCTGGCGGTGCTCAGGGGACCATATGGGATGCCGCGGATCGAACCCCTGCCGGCATGGGCCGGCCGCGTGCAAGGCAAACGCCCTACCCACTGGGCTATCTCTCCGGCCCAAAAGAATGTTTCTTATGAACAAGAATACCAGAATTTACTAATTTTTGTCTGTTGTTACGAGAAACTAACTGACTACAGTCCCCATTTCATTGGTATCTGAGCAGAGACCCAGTGAGCTTGAAAACACTGTGTCATCCAAAAGGTCGATTTAGGGAGAGGCTGTGCTGATTCAACTGGTATTAGCAACTTTGTTCTATCTTGGAAAGGAGCAGCACCCAGAAGGAATATCATTCTGGGATATGTTGACCCTGAACTTCTTAATCTGAGGTTCAGAAAGGCTGTTTTCTAAATCCAGTGAAATGTAGTGACCTGCTGCTGAGGTTTTCAGTGGCCACTGGTCAATACTAAGTTGTGTGGTAAACCATGTAAATTGAAATTAGCCTAAGTTTGTATTTAATGTTAAAAATTTTCAGCATCCCAAATCTTTGTAGTTGTTGTTAAATCTTTGCTTGTCTACAGTTTGCAGGAGTATTTCAGTCTGATTATCAAAGGACCATCATTGATACAGTAAGGTAAGCCCTATTTGGACTGGTGGGTTTTTAGAAGGCTCAACCAGTCATTGCCATCCACCCCGAGAGCCCTGGCAACATCAGAGCACTCTAAGATTGCCCCAAGAGAAAGCAGTGGTCAGACCTTCCTCAGCAAATGGCCCCAGCTATGACGTCACACTGCCCAGACTGGAAGGCTGGAACCTTGGACAGAGGATGTTGTCAGTGATTGGCTATTCAGTCAGATGTACACACAGTGCAGGACATCACACAGGGGCACTATGTTTTGACTCTGAACGAAAAGTCACAAAATTGACTCTTTTCTACGATGTGCATTCCTAGTTCCAAGAGGAGAATTAAAGTCTCCTGGACTTCTCTTCGCTCATATTCAGGTGGAAGAGAGGAAAATATGACAACTAAATTGCACAAATGACAAGTGTAGGACCAATACTGAGCTCCTTGCCCAGTGCAAACAGTCATTTGTAAAACAAACCAGTGCGCAAGGACAGTGTTGCACATTGTAGTGCAATTTAGAGATCCTCAGAAGCAAACAATTCACAAGTAGTCAGTGATTCCATCTTAGCCTCTTTTGATGCATGTTGAAAGCTAGTTTGCATGTCAGAGAGAGAAAGTTTTAAGGTAAATGGAATTGTGCAGAAAAATCAGCTCTTCTGAATGTGTATATGTACACGTATATATGTATGTGTGTGTGTGTGTGTATGTGTGTGTGTGCGCATGTTTTTCATTTTGGGTGCACTCCTGGCAGCTCAAAGCTGTTCCCATATCAGTGTTCATGGGTACCTTGAAGTTTTGCTAGAGAGATGAAAACTAGGCCTGCTACATGGAAGAATGTGCTGTTACCTTTCTGGCCTTGTTCTAATTTTTTATGGTGCTACGGATCCATTTTTTTGGAGCTTTGTAGAATCAGATGAAAAATACATACATATACATGTACATATATAAATATTCACATTTGTATATGTGAATTGCTAAAATGCTTTCTAATTGTGGTAAGTTTTGAGCTAGGCAGTGAAGAAGAGACTTATATTATTGTTAGCCAAGAGAAAAGCAGCAGACTCAGCATTTATCTGCCAGGGAGCAGGGAGACTGAGACCCCAAGCCCAGGACCAGCCGCCCAAAGTGAACAGGAGACAGTGGCTTGACGGTTGCATGTTTCCAGATATAAAATTTGGATTTGTGGAAAACATGGACTTTCCCATGTTAGGGATGAAAGAGTGAGCTCTGGTGGTGTCAGTATCATCTGTATTTGTGTCCTAATATTGGGACACCCTTGCTGCTGATGGAGTAGAATTTTCACCCCTCTGCCTCTTCTACGTAAGGGAAACATGGGCCCTACCTCCATGAACCCAAGAGGGAGACAGGACCTTCCATTTTTGGCCTTTTTGTTTGCTTTCGCAGGCACACTGGGAAAAACTCAGAGGTTACACCTGGCTCTATACTCAGGAATCACATCTGGCAGGTTCAGGGGGTCACATCTGGTGAGGGTTTATAGTCAGCCCCTTACAAGATGATCCCCTAGGTTCTGTGTTATCAGTTTAGCCCCTGAAGCTGCCATATGAAAGGAAGTGTTGGCACATGGTTTCAACATCCCTATGTTGAGCTTCTCTTCCTTCTTGAAATGTGATAGGGGAGCCAGGAGGGGGGGGGGCAGGACGCACACTTTTTTTTTTTTTTTGTGTCCACCCAGTGATCCTCAGGGGTAACTCCTGACTCTTCACTCAGGAACTACTCCTGGCGGTGCTCGGGGACCATATGGGATGCCGGGGATCGAACCCGGGTTGGCTGTGAACAAGGCATGCGCCCTACCCACTGGACTATCACTCCGCCCCAGGGTGCATACTTTTTGTTCCAAATGCAGTTTGTTCTCATGGGAGTGGGGGTGTCCAAAGAGCAAACCTTCTTCTGTAAACTCAGAGACCTGGAGAGAAACTTATTTTTTTTCTACCTTGGGGCCCTGGCAAGGCTCTTCTGAGGCCCAGAACAAATGTACTCTACTCACTGAATCCCCAGTTCCTAAGAGTGTCCATGTTAAAATTGGAAGGATCAAGGCTGGAGAAGTAGTAGAATGGGTAGTGATTAGGTTCAGTTCCCTGGCACCACATAATGCTCACCTGAACCTCTTAAGGAGTAATCCCTGAGTGCACAGCTGATATTCAGCTCTGATACCTCAGATGTGGCTCAACACCTGGAAAAAAAGATATGGGGGGAGGAGGGAATGTAGAGCATTCTCAGAATCCAATTCCTGAGCTAGACTAAGAAACTCAGACTCAGTGATGCTGTGACTTGGGTGGGCAGAAATAGTTGGTGGCACTCAGGGGGCAGATCTTGGGTCTCTTCACCCCCAAGGCAAGTGCCACAGTCATTCATATTCCCCTTTCTCTTCAACACTTACATGCATGTTCCTCTGTTGTTTCTGTCAGCTGTTTCATGGTTCATGACTGCTGCCTATATAGGAATAATCTGCGAGTAGGATCTTTGAATGAGTAACAGATGGCATTTCCCCCCTAGGTGGCCCTCAAAATATATGATTGTGGATTTTGGGACATGTTTTAACTGCTAAGAAATCCTTGTATGAACTACCCCTCTTGCACTCTCTGCAGCCTCCTCTGCAACCTCCAACTCCTTTCATAAATGAGTCATGGCAAAAAATACTTTAAATTACAATTCAAAATTCAGGGGGCCAAAGTGGTAGCAAAGGGTTTCAAATAGTTGGATGCCTTGCACAAAAGCAACCAATCCCTGCTCCAACTCTCTGTGTCACATGTGGTCCACCAAAATATTCACAATTTTTCTAAATGTTCTGCAACCTGACATTGTTCTGGCATAAGTTGTCTAGAATATTAAATACAGTTGCTGTGTTTACCAAATAGAAATCTTCAGTCTTGTCAAAAGCCATATTACTCTTACTCCAAAAATGAACCCCCTCCTTGGAGACAGAACACTTGTTCAGAACTGGGTGGTTTGGGACTCTGGGCTAGTTTGAAGATCTGTTGGTTGATTCCTCTGTTATCCACCATGTAATTCCTTTGTTTCATTTTAGACCCTCTAGCTCAGCAAGATATGTCTTGCGTAATGGAGAGAAGATTTACGTGACTGTCGTACATCTTTTAAACATAGACACCACACTAACAGAAGAGAAAGTGACGGAAAAAGTTAACATAGCATTTGAGAAAAACAACAGTTTTTCAGACTATAACAGTAAGTATTATTAAATAATATTTCCTAGCCTGCTTGACATTCTGTAAATTGCTCCATCCCATGTGAGTGGGAGACAATAGAAGGAGTGGATAACCAAATCCACAGATGTCTTCAAAACTTCTTACTCTTTTTCACTGTACTCCCCCTTTTTAACCATCTCCTGGGCATCCAACTGACCAGTTTGTTCTGCCATCTAGGAAGGTATTTATTTATTTTTTTTTTGCTTTGAGGGGTCAGACCCAGTGACACTCAGGGGTTACTCCTGGCTCTTTGCTCAGGAATTACTCCTGGAGGTACTCAGGGGACTATATGGGATGCTGGGGATCGAACTTGGGTCGGTCATGTGCAAGGCAAACGCCCTACCCACTATCCTATTGCTCCGCCCCCAGGAAGGTAATATGGGCAGAAGGAGTCTGCAGAGGAAATGATGAAGAAAGGAGAACTTTTGATGAAGAAAGGAGAAAAGCACCAAGCTATAGCTTTCCACATGAGGATAGAGGGTTTCACCATGATTGTTTCTCTGTGCTTAAAATGTACGGCATAAATATACTAGGTGATCTTACCAAAAGTGGAAATTACCACAAGCGGGTGGGAGTCAGAGGTTGGTTTAGATAGAGAAAGGAACATGAGTGAATAAATGTCTAAAGTTCTGATGCTAACATAGAACTGAGCATTAAGGACAGACAAAAAATGCAAATGATGGCTTCTAAGTGTACGTAGTGCAACCCACAATGTGTGGGAGAAGGAGGAGAGAGAGAGGGAGAGGAGAGGAGATAAAGAACCTGCCATTTAGGCGGGATGTGGGGGGGGGGGAATTGGGGACATTGGTGGTGGGAAATGGGCACTGGTGGAGGGCGGGGTTCTGGAACACTGTGTGACCGAAACCCCAAGTGTGAACAACGTTGTAATTGTATATCTCACGGTGGTATAATAAAATGTTTAAAAAAAAAAATAAAAATAAAATGTACCAGAGTGGTGGTGTCTTTGGGGTGAGCCATGTAACCAGCCACCCACAAAGGTGTGATTTTCCAAGCATCTGCCATGTAACCTCATAATTTTGGGGGCCAGAATTTGGATATAGTTTAGCCAGGTAGTCCTACAGGTCATATTCAACATTGATTATGTTGGTCAAAGAGTTCACATACTCAAGAGCTGTGTAACAGGACTCTGGATCCATGAAGGCATGAACAAATGGACTCTGGTGTTTACTCTCCTTAACACTCAACAGTCCTGCTACATCTCTCACATGACCTGGCTGTGCAAACCCTGGAGATTCTTTTTTTTAATTTCCCAAGTTTTTTAATCTGCCATATTAATAAGCATGCTTTTAAAAAATAAAGTGTGGTGACTTTTTTAGAACTTAAGCTGGTGTTCAGAAGAAAGTAATTTTCTTAAGAACAGTAAAGACTGGGACGGAGCAATAGCCCAGCGGGTAGGACGTTTGCCTTGCACACGGCCGGCCCATGCTGGCCCAGGTTCAATCCCGGCATCCCATATGGTCCCCCGAGCAACGCCTGGAGTGATTCCTGAGTGCAGAGCCAGGAGTAACCCCTGAGTATTGCCGGGTGTGACCCAAAAAAGCAAAAAAAAAAAAAAAAAAGTAAAGACTATTATCAGGTTAGTTTGATGACTTATAAAGGACATGTACTTTGTCACATTCATTTGGTAAGTTCCTGAATTCACATTAGTCATATTAAAAGTAGATTCTAATGGTGAAAGAGGATTTATACAAATAGTTCCACCCTTGTAAATCTTATTTTCTTGGCAACCATTCTGTAAAGATACAGAGTCGCAAACTGTTTAAAGTAAAATATCGTGTTGGTTTCTTCCTTTTCTTTTTTTTAAATATATTTTATTATACCACTATGAGATAAACAATTACAAAAATGTTCATGTTTAGGCCATACAGTGTTCCAGCACCCATCCCTCCACCAGTGCCCATTTCCCACCACCAATGTCCCCAATTCCCTTCCCCCTCCCTAGCCTACCTCTATGACAAGTTCCTTATCTCTTTTCTCTCTCTCTCTCTCTCTCTCTCTCTCTCTCTCTCTTCTTCTTACATATTGTGGATTGTAATACATACATTTAGAGGTTATCATGTGTATCTTTTTGCTTGTATTTAATGCTCAGTTCTATGTGGGTAATAGCACTTTCGACAATTATTGGCACACTGCTCCCTTTTCTGTCTTACCTAACCTCTGACACCCACATGTTTGTGGTAATTTCACCTTTAACAAGACCTCCTGACCCACATTTCGCTTGACCTTGGAAACCCTGGAGATTCTTAATGTAGTTGGTTCTTGTAGGTACTGGAGGTCTATATGTGGTACCAGGATCAAACCCTGGTCAACTTCTTGCAAGATAAGCACCCTAACCACTGTCTTTCCTCAGGGCCCATCCTTCACTCATATCACCTTCTTTTTCTAGTCCTCTACCCTCAGTATTTCCATCCCTTCCTACATCCTTAGTCTTCTTCCCTCCTCCAAGATTCCTATTTGGGACTCATATATTTACTTTAAATGTTCATGACTCCTGGCCCACTTTGTAACATGTAATTCTTGTCTTGAAAGTAAAGAGGTCCTATTTATTTATAATTAATGATATCTTCAAGATTTCAAAAAAACCCTGCTCACATAGGATCTCTGGGATCAAACACTGAAATTCTAGAAAAGCTGGAGGGTTTTCCTATAGAGCACCTCCTCAATGGAAAATTGTTGACTCCTCACTGACATTTATTAAATGTTCATGTAAAAACTCGAGATTTATAATGATGGCAGTTCACTGTTTGGAATTTAAGCAATTCATGATACTTGAGTCTGAGAAATCCAAAGGGCATCAACCACGAATCAAAGGCAGGTCTCAAAGAGCCCTGACTTCAGCAGGCCACTGTGTGAGGACAGTTAATGGAAGAAGAGGCTTCCTCCATTTCCCAAAGCATGGTCTAGAGAAATACCATCAAACTTTATTATAAAGTCCACCTAGTAAATATTTTAGACTTAAGTGACTGGGCCTAAAATAAGTACTTATTTGTCACATCTGCTTGTTAACCAGAGATTGCCAGAGTTAATATATAAATGAATGAATCTGTCATTTAGGCCACAAATCTTCATCTCTAAAAATAGAAGACAAGCCTGATTTTGCTCATGAGTCAGAGTTGACCAATCTCCAGTTTGGAGAATCTGCTATCCTGGACTTTAAGGGTCTAAAGAGCAATAGTATTTCTAGAAAGGGAGAATAAAACCTACCAAATGCAACCACTTGCCTGACTGAAAGCAAGCTGTCTTTCTATACTTCCTTTCTACACTTTCTTCTTTGCATTGCCTTAATGTTATTTGATATCTCTAATAAATGAGTGATTAAGCAGATGGAGCCAGAGTATGTGTCTGAGACCTAGTTTCCAGTTTTTCATGTTTGGAGGCATGACTCTGAAGGCAAGGGCACTGTGGGGTCCCCCAGACTTGGGAAATGAAATGCTTCTAGGTCAGTTCTGCTTCCCCAGACCTTCTCTGAAGTCAGTCAGCTTGTATCTTGTGCTCTGGCCCAACCACTAATGACCCTAGGGTATCAGAAACCTCTGCCTCTGTTTTTGGGCTCACGAATCCAGCAAAGTTCCAAAAAAGCTTTTACTCACACAGATTCTGGCATTATAATCCAAGGACAGGAAAACCCCAAACTTTAAGTTCCTAGCTGGACCCAGGCCACATGTTTAGGCCAGGATACTTAAGATAAGATGGCCATTACCATGTGCTATGGGCATAGAGTGGAGCCAACAGAATCTAGTCAGTCTAGAGAGCCAAAATGGCCAAAAAGTTCCTTACCTTTCTTACTAGCTTCATTTATTGTCAGAAACCCGCCAAAGGCTTCCAGTCCAGCCTATCGTGGGTTGTGCTGTCTAGGGACAAAGCTAGGTGAATGACCATATAGAAATCCTGATCTTCAGGTAGGCCCTTTGGCTCACGCGTCACAAATACTGATATGCCAGGTCTGACTTCCTGAAATAGGAATCGTACAAGCACAGTGGAGAGGGGTGACATTTTAGAACCAAAAGCAATTCAGTATATAATTTTTAGAGAATGGCATTAATACTTCTTAACATGAATATATAGTCAGCTGAGTCTAGCAAACTCTAGATCCCTACTAAGATACATACTCTATCAGAATAATTCACTTCGCTTTTCACCTCTAGAATCACAGACACATTCGGTTGCTCAGAGGGTTACTGACATGTCTCTTTGAACTAACAGAACTGATTACATTACGGTTGATCCATTGTGGCCAAGTAAGAACTCTTAAAATATCTACCTGTGTGTCCCCGTTGGGGATTAAAAAAAGAGTATTGTACTGGAGCAAGCAAGATTTATAATAAGAATATTTTGCCATATAAAATTATGAAATCAATCCAGTTCTGCCTACAGCTCATTGTATCTGCTCGGAGACTCCCTAAAGGCAAGGAGCACCTCTTAATACAAACTAAATGTAGCAAGAGCATAGAGCTCAGTAAGGCGTGCCACCCAACACTGGGGCACAGCAGAAGCACTTCTCACTTGACTTTATCTTCCTCACTTGTCACCAGGTGTGACCAAGCATCATAGCCCCTCCAAGACCTCAGTTCCAAATCACTGTGCCTTTCTGCCTGACACGCTGAACTTGCTTGCAAGGCCTTTATCAACAGCACACAGGAATACTAGGATTTACTTGCCTGCTACACCCAGAATGGGTCTGTACAAGGTTTCTTCCTTTGGATTTTCCAAACCATCCTTGTAGTATCACTTGTCACTTGTCTTTCCATTGTTCATCAATTTGCTCGAGCGGGTGCCAGTAACATCTCCATTCGTTGGAAATGAGATTCATCATTGATACTGTTTTTTGGCATATTGAATATACCATGGGTAGCTTGCCAGGATCTGCTGTGGCTCTGAGTTCATCCCAGGAGACCCAATCTTTTTCTATGTCAGACCTTCTACCATCTAGGGCCCACGGGGCAGAGCCCTGGGTATAGGCAAGTCTGTTTCCTGTCTGCCACCTGCTGATGCAGCTGGGCACCCCAGCCACACCTGCAACACCTCGAGGGGCAGGTATCCCTGATCCACTTTGGAATGACTCCACCAGAGAGAGTCCCACTTTGGTACTCTGGTGGGATCTCTGGTGGGATCCTCTTTGGTGAGAGATTGGACCCTCATGCATGGTCTAAGTTTTGACCAGAGGTAGAGGTCTTCCATTATATTGGATTGTGGTGGTAGATCACTGTAGTATAGGCAAGGGATTTTTCAAAAGCCATTTACTTAGAATCCTGACTTCTACCTTCACAGATGGAAAATACTCATGGCTTATGAGATTCCAGCCTGTGCCTCTTTATGTCCCTTATAGCCTAGTCTTTGGGGCAGGGGTGTTTATGGGGATAGTCTCAATGTGGTCATTAGGAGAACTGGGGCTCCTATTAAGCAAATCTCAAGCCATCCAGGCAAGCAGTCAATAGAAGGACTCGGGCCCTACAGCATCAGGGATCAAATTGGGATTAACCACATATAAGGTGTGTGCTATAACCCCTGTACTATCTTTTCAGCACCCATGTCATTGCATGGTTTGATAGTTATATCTTGTGAATACTGAATAATACCCCATTTCCGGGAGGAAACAATTTGTTGATCCATTCACCTACTTGATGTCATCTAAGTTGTGTTCAAATTCCAGCATACATGAAATTTATGAGTAAAGTTACTTAGACACGTTTGTATTTCTTTTGTGGGACCATACATTTTAAGTTTCTTTAGGTAAATAACAAGTAACCAGGAGTGCCTTTTCTTGATATTATTGTCAAAGTATATTTAGTTTGTAAGAATCTGCTGAAGTGTCTTCCTTGTGATGCACCATTTCACATCCCCACCAGCATGCGAGGTCCTCTTGTTCTTTCCAGTACTGTTTTGTTTTTTATTAAAGCTTGCAAGTCCTGAAGTTATGGGAAGAAATGTTCAAACAGGACAAATGTACATGCAGCCAAATGTGATTGTCCTTGTATCCTAAATCCCTAGAACCCAAATCCCCGCTTGCTTTCTCCAGAGAGCTGATATCACAACTTCTAGAATATGTTAATCCTGCTTCATGTGTCTCTCTGCAGAGATGTTCTATGCAATGTCAGCATCCATCTGTATGCTTGCTCACCACTGCTTTTCTACTATGAAAACAATAATATCATAAAAGTAGTACTCATATATGGTTAAAAACTTTTCAAGGATTCCTAACCTAATGTTAATAACAATGTTTATACAGCTCTGAAGTTCATCATGTACTTGGTCTGAATCAAAATTGAAGCTCAGAATCATCTCCAGTAGATGGAGATAACCACAGAGAGTCTGACTTTACTTCTCTCCTCATATCCTTCAGTCCTTTAGAACAGGAGGGTGCTTGGCCCCACCTGGTTGGGTAGTGTTGGCCAGTGGTGTGGCAACCATGGCCCCATAACTCTCCCAGGACTCAAGTTGTCTGCTCAGAGGCCAGAGAGCTAAGTGTCCCTCATCAATCCTCTGGGGATTTCCATAAATGTCACCCACTCACCCCATTATGCTCTTAGCCTTTCTCCATGGATCTGAACAGTATGTATGTAAACTAGAAGCGATTCCTAGCTTCTTCCAGGAGCATGTTGCCTGTACCTCCCTATAAAACAGCTCATACACTTTGCTCAAAAGTGTTCCATTGTTTCTAAATGGTTTTGGGGAACCAGTTGAGTATTAGAACACAGGAACATGTGGAGGGTACTTGAGGTCTAAAGATTTCTGCCACTTGTAGTTACCATCTCTTTCTCTCTTTTAGTCTCTATTTCTTTCCCACCATGACCCCAATCCCAGATTCCCTATGTTTATTTTTAGCTCTTTTATAGGTATACACTAGAATAGAAGCCAGGAGAGGGCCATGGAGTTCATATTGGATTTAAGGTGGTTGGATTGCAAGGAGCCAACCCCTTCAATCCCAGATACTACATATGGTCTTTGTTCTAAGGAGTGACCCCTGAGAAATGTTGGGTGTAGCCACACACCCTTTCCCCAACCATACCCACAGAGGGGAAAAATGAAGCAGTAAATAGAAAGTGCCAAGGAGAGAGGCCTGTTTCCAGGTATTATTTGCTTTAATTTGTGGATTTTAAATCATTCTACTCTTATTTCAGCACAACTTCGTCCTTGTGAAAAGTCTGGCTGCACTGGTGATGCTACATGTGTAAATCTGTATAATACATCATTCTGTCAGTGTCCAGATGGGCAATACTACAAAAACTACAGTTGTAATGAAGGTGAGTTTCCTGGGTGAGCTGCTCTGGAGAGACAGGGTAGGGCTTAAGCACTTGCTTTGCATACAACCATTTCCTATCCCATCCCTGGCCTGTCTGGTCAGAAGAGCACCACCAGGAGTGACATATGAGAACTGAGTTTGAAGTAGTCCTGAGCACTGCTTAGTGTGGCTCCCATTGAGGGGCATTCATGAATAACTGCATCTCATTTTAAAGTGGACTAAAGTTCAAGACAATAACTAAATGTGTTTAACAAGGCTCTGCACGTATGAAAGCCTGGAGTTGATTCCTTCACAATAAAAAGAAAATCAAAGCAAAACACTATTTTTTTCCACAAAGAGCTGTCATGGGGTCCAAGAGATAGTGCAGCAGTTAAGCGGCTTGCCTTGCAAACAGCAATCTGCACTCAATCTCCAGCACCTCTCATGTTCTCCGAACACCACCACTATTACCCTGAGTACTCTGAGCACTAAGGGGGTGTAAACCCTAATGAGAACAAATATAAACGCCAAAAAACAATGCAAAAAAGGAGTAGAAGGAACTTTGGGGGCAGCAAGACAGTCAGCAGAGAGCAGGCTCCTGCCTCTGTTTTGGGGCACCCAGCAGGTGAGGACATAGACCAGGTGAGAAGGAGGAGCAAGGTCCAGAGGTCTGAGGGCTTCTGTCCCTTCTATTTATTTGTTCCATCCAATGTTTCCATGGAAACCAATGAGAATGATAGATGTTCAAGCCCCTGACAAACTTCAGGAACTGAACAAATACAAAATAGTGTGGTAGCAGGGCAGAAACCAAACCCTGTGATCTACCCAGAACAATTCAAGCAAGTAGTCCTAGAGATTCTTGCTTCAGTAGATGATCACAGGATTTGCTAGCTCAGCGCAGCCTTATTCTCAGGGACCTATGGGTTCCTCCATTCTAGACGTGGGCCTCAAGAGAAGGTAGACACAGTCTTATGCAAACATTCTTTCTGTGAGATCCACTGGACACTGTGAACAGCCAAGGACTTATGATTTTCCCCTGTGTCCTGAATGAGAAACATCCCCACCTGTCACAGAAGGTAATTTTTTAGAAACAAAGTGCAGTATATTGGTGTCAGACACAAGAACAATTGCAAAATCCCCCAGGGAATTTGTGCCTTTACACTCACTGTATCATTTCATCATTCTCAGTATTTGACTCCAAGGCACTGTACCAGAAGATATTCACTGTGATCTTTTAAAGATGTTCCCTTTATTTTTTTTCTTTTTTTTTGTAATTTTTTGAAAATATTTTATTATACCACCACCGTGAGATACACAATTACATAGATGTTCATATTTGGGTTTTGGTCATATAGTGTTCTAGCACTCCATCCCTCCACCAGAGCCCATTTCACACCACCAATGTCCCTGATTCCCTCCTCCCTCCTCTAGCCTGCCTCCATGGCAGGTTCCTTATCTCTTCTCTTTCTCTCTCTCTCCCCCTTCTCTTACACATTGTGGATTGCAATACATACATTTAGAGGACTTTGTGTGTATCCCTTTGACTATATTCAATGCTCAGATCTAGGCTGGTATTATCATTTTCGATGATTATTAGCACACTGTTTCCTTCTCTGTCTTAGCTAACCTTTGACTTAAGGACTATTTTTTAAATTTTGCTCTTGCAGTGCTGGGGTCACACTGAGTTCTTATACAAGCAAGGCAAGTGAGTGCTCTACTGCATTGCAGCCTAAAGGCTTTTTGCTCTTTGGGGGACACAAAGGAAACGATGCTAATTTCACTGCTACTCAAACTAATTCATTTTCCTAATGCCACATACAAATCCCAATGCTAAACAGCTTGGGTACAAGTACACAGACCTACAAGAGGCTTTTTCAAAATGACATCATACAGTGAAGCTCTGGGGCTGTATGGGAAGTAAAAGTTCCGTTTTCTCACTCACTGAGATACTTGAAGGCAAGAGGGTGAGCTTAGGACCCTTGTGGAACTTTAGGAATCCACTTTAGAGACCATGGAGCACAGAGCGAGGACAAGCATATAGAGGGAGGCGAACACAGGAAAAATTTCATAATTCAACAAAGATTTACTTTTTTTAGTTTTTCAAACTGATTCCTAGGTATTTGATTTTCTGCGGCACAATTGTGAATGGGATAGTTTCTTTAATGTCCCTTTCTTCTCTTTTGCTGTTTGCATATAGGGAAGGCCATTGACTTTTGGGTATTGATTTTGTATCCTGCCACTCGACTATACGAATGTATTATTTCTAGGAGCCTCTTGGTAGAGAATTTCAGGTTTTCCAGGTTTACTATCATGTCATCTGCAAATAGTGACAACTTGGCTTCCCTCCCTTCCTATCCAGATACTGTTAATGTCTTTTTCTTCCCTGATTGCTATGGCAAGTACTTCCAGTACTATATTGAATAGAAGTGGTGAGAGTGGGTAGCCTTGTCTTGCCCCTGACCTTAAGGGAAGGCTTTCAGTTTTCCCCCATTGAGAATGATGCTCACTGTGGGCTTGTAGTAAATGGCTTGGATTATATTGAGGAAGGTTCCTTCAATCCCCATTGTACAGAGAGCTTTTATCATGAATGGGTGTTGAATCTTGTCAAATGCCTTCTTTGCATCTATTGATATGATCATATGGTTTTTATTTTTCTTTTTTGTTGATATGATTTATTATGTTGATTGACTTGCGGATGTTGAACCATCCTTGCATTCCCGGGATGAATCCCACTTGGTCATGGTGTATAATCTTTTTGATGATCGTTGGATTCTATTTGCTAGTATTTTGTTGAGGATCTTAGCATCTGTGTTCATCAGGGAGATTGGTCTGTAGTTTTCCTTTTTTTGTGACATCTCTGTCTGCTTTGGGTATCAGGGTGATATGTGCCTCGTAAGAGCTATTTGGGAGTGTTTCTGTTTCTTCAATTTGCCGGAAGAGCTTGAAAGAATTGGGAGTAGGTCCTCTTTAAAGGTTTGGTAGAATTCACTGTGAATCCATCTGGACCTGGGCTTTTGTGTTTGGGGGAGACTTTTGATTACTGATTCCATCTCCTCAATGGAGATAGGTTTGTTGAGGTATTCCAAATCTTCTTGTTGCAGACTTGGGAGGCTATAGGAATTCAGGAATTTGTCCATTTCTTCTAAGTTCTCTTGTTTCGTGGTGTACAGGCTCTCATAGTAATCTCTGATGATCTTTTGAATTTCTGTGGTTTCTCTTATGATGTCCCTGCTTTCATTTCTGATTCTTTTTATTTGGGTTCTCTCTTTTCCTTTTCTTACAAGTCTTGCAAGTGGTTTGTCAATCTTGTTTATTTTTTCAAAGAACCAGCTTTTGGTTTCGTTGATCTTCTGGATTGTTTTTTGACATTCCATCTCATTGATTTCTCCTCTAACCTTTATTATTTCTTTCTTTCTGCTTGGTTTAGGCTCCTTTTGTTGATCACTCTCTAAGATCTTAAGTTGTGAAGTCAGACTGTTTGTGATGGTGTTTTCTTCTTTTCTGATGAATGCTTGAAGAGCTATAAACTTGCCTCTTAACACTGCTTTTTGCTGTATCCCACAAGTTCTGGTAACTCGTGTCTTCAGTCTAATTTGTTTCCAGGAATCTTTGGATTTCCTCTTTGATTTCTTTTATGACTTGCTGGTTGTTCAGCAGTGAGCTGTTTAGTTTCCAGGTACTTGGTATTGGTCTCTGTTTTTGTGTACAATTAACTTCTATTTTCAGTGCATCATGGTCTGAAAAAAATAGTTGGCAAAATTTCTATCTTCTTGATTTTATGGAGGTATGTTTTATGGCTCAGCATGTGATCTATTTTGGAGTATGTTCCATGTGCACTGGAGAAGAAAGTATATTCAGCTTTTTGGGGATGAAATGCCCTGTATATGTCTACCAGCCCTCTTTCTTCCATCTCTTCTTTTTAGGGCCAGTATTTCCTTGGTAAGTTTCAATCTTGTTGATCTATCCAGGGTTGATAGAGCAGTGTTGAAGTCTCCAACTACAATTATGTTGCTGTCAATGTCTTCTTTGAAGTCTATTAGTAGTTGTTTTAGGTATTTTGCTGGCCCCTTGTTGGGTGCATATATGTTTAATAGCGTGATTTCTTCCTGATATATGTATCCCTTGACTATTAAGAAGTGACCTTCACTGTCCCTTCTGACCTTCAGCCTGAAGTCTATGTTGTCAGATACCAGTATGGCTACCCCAGCCTTTTTGGATGGGTTATTTGAGTGAAGGATTGTTTTTCAGCCTTTTATTTTGAGCCTGTCTTTGCTCCAATTGTTCAGGTGTGTTTCTTGAAGGCAGCAGAATGTCAGGTTCAATTTTTTTTTATCCTTTTGCCACTCTGTATCTCTTAACTGGTGCATTTAGACCATTGACATTGAGAGAGATTATTGTCATGGGATTTTGTGCCATCTTTCTGTATAGGTTGGTTGTTCTTTTGGGTTTTGTCTCATCTTAGAATAGATCTTTCAGTCCTTTTTTTAAGGTTGGTTTTGATTTTACAAAGTTCCTAAACTGTTGTTTATCCAAGAAGTTGTATATCTGTCCTTCAAATCTGAGTGAGAGCTTAGCCAGATAAAGAATTCTTGCTGAGGCATTCATTTCATTAAGTTTTTTTACTATATCCCACCACTGCCTTCGGGCTTGGAGGGTGTCTTCTGAGAAGTCTGCTGAAAGTCGAATGGATGCTCCTTTGTATGCAATTTCCTTCTTTGATCTTGCTGCCTGAAGAATTATGTCTCTATCTATGGCATCCATTACTTTGACTAGGATATGTCTTGGGGTCTTTCTACTGGGGTCTCTTCTTGCTGGTACACATCAGGCTTCTTGGATCTGGATGCCTTCATCCTTTAACTTGGGGAACTTTTCAGCCAGGATGCTTTTAACTGTTTTAATTTCCTTGGGGTCACTTTCCTGTCCCTCTGGGACTCCGATGATTCTTATGTTGTTCCGCCTGGCTTCATCCCATTGTTCTCTGTTCCATTGCTGATCCATTTTCTGGTCTTTTTTCCATCTTACGTAGTTCTCTGAGTGCTTTCTGCAGCTCATCTTCAGTCTCACTGATTCTCTATTCTGCTGCTGTCATCCTACTGTTGAGAGCCCCTATTGTGTTTTTCATTTCATCTACCGAGTTTTTAAGCAATATTTCTATTTGCATGGTTCTCATTTCTGCTCTCATTTCCTCCCTTAATTTATTGACTGCCCTTTCAACTGCTTCGTTTATGTTCTCCTGTATTTTATTGGACATCTGCTCCATTTTTTTCGTTGAGCTCCTTAAACATCCTACCAATTTCTTCTCTAAATTCATTGTCAGAGAGATCATGCACATTTACATTCTTTTTTGAGTCTTCAGGGTTGATTTCTTCATCTGTTCTTTGAACTGGGAATCTTCATTGTTTCCCCATGGTGTTGTGGTATTTAGGGATAGATTCCTCTAGCTTACTGTTTCTTTTTCTTGAGTATATTACCTTCCTTGGTGTTGAATTTCCTAGTTTTTGTATTAATAAGCGGCCACGTGAGCAGCCACCCACCCAGTCAGTCACACTGCCAAGGGAGAATACCTGAGGTGGGAGACAGACTGGTGTGAGTGTTCAAAATGTCCGTTTACTTCTGCTTTTGTTCGGACTTCTGGGGGGTTGTAGTTCCACCTTTTGCTGAGGCCTGGGGCTCTACCACGACACCAGGCGCCCGCCCAGCCAGCCGCACCCCCAGTGAGAATACCTGAGGTGAAGACCAAGACGTTCCCTTTAAAAAAAATTTAAAGCTCAGAGTCCAGCAACACAAATGAGTACATCAGTGAAAGGAACATACTTTCCAGAATGCTTTACAGCCTTTCAAATTGATAATTATGAAAAGTATTCAATGATTGGGAAAATGCTTACTTACTGTAGCAATAAATTTTAAAAGAGTTATGATGATTTGGAATTGTAATAGTGTAAACCAGTCATGGAAACAAAAGTGATGAGAAGAAGAAATAAAACAAAAATGTGTGTATTAGATTAAATGGTATTCAGAGTAACACTTTTAGTGTTTCCAAACTTACTGTAGTCTTTTCATATAAACTTGAGAATTTTTACAACAACAATGTTTCCAAAACATGAAAATAATTCACAACATTAAATAGGACAAAAAGATTTTGTTTATATTTTAGGTCATAGTTTCCCTGGAAAAATTACAATAAATGTATCATATACAACTGAGTTGGAAAATGAAGAATCTTTGGCTTATCAAAACTTGCACTGGAATTTGACTAATTTCGTAAGTATTTTTCAAGCTTCTTCACTAAGTTTTCTTCCTTGCACTGAGATGCAGAGTATAAAGCTGATATCCCCGAATATGTTGCCATTTGTACAAATAAGATAGTGCATCCTCATTGTTGGATGCAGGCTACTGTCCCCAGCTCCCTGGCTTTATTAATGCTTCCAATTTCTCAGGTAGCTCCCTGTGTGTGTTAATGCACTTTGAGGAGCATGTCTACTTCAGCAAAAGGCCTTCAGAAGTTTGAGTCACCCATATAGCTGTGCTTATACACGTGATTAGCATGCATTCAGGTGGACAGATAAATATAATTATGCTTTAAAATAAATTATTTTCCACTGTTGAAAATGACAATGAATGTAAATTTGTATCCTTTTTGCATTCAAATGTGAATTAATTTCTACACTAGTCTGGTTAAAAAAGAAAGGAAGTATGGATATAGTTGGAGAGATACTATAAGAGATTAGACACTTTGGCCTTGTATGTGGCCACTTTGGCTGTGGCCCTGCCTTGCTCCCCAGCATCACTTCTGGTCTCCTGAGGTGACCTGGAGTGACCCCTGAGCACAAAAGCAGAAATAAGCCCTGAGCACCACTGAGTTTGGCTCCAAAACCAAAACCAAAGCAAATCAAGCAAATGTCTATAAGAGGCTCGCCATCGAATGAGATGGGAATCTCCATCTAGTTTAATGTCTGATTTAAAAATATTTAATAGTATTTCCTCCTAACTTTAAAAATGTCAAAATGAACAAAGTTTCCTTCCATTTAAAATCTTTTTGTATATCTTGAAGGTTAAAAACGCATTACTTTAATCAGATCCACTATCAATTTGTGCACTCTACAGCATTTTGCTAATTTGGTAATTGCCATTGTGATAATTTAGGAGCTGGGAACATAGGTGAACGGACTGGCCTGAAGGATCTGGGCTCAATCCCCAGATCCTGAGTACTGTGGTTCCCTGAGTACTGTGGCAGCTGTAACTCAAGAACTGAGCTGGGAGTAGCCCCTCAACATTCCACTTACACCACTCAAAATCAAACCCCCAAATTTGACTTTTATGAGCTAGTGTCCCTGTCATCACAGTCTTCTGTCTTCGTCAGGAGCCAAGTGACTGCAATCCTCATTTCATTGGTATCAGAGCAGAAAGACTCACTGAGCTTGGAATCACTGTGGAATCCTGCAGATCAGCTTAGGGAGAGGCAGAGTGAAACCTGTCCTGAAACCTGTACTGAAATCAGTACTGAAACAGTATAGAGTGAAACCTGCACTGAAAAAGGATAGCACCAAGCAAGAAGAATCATGAGAGGATATGGGGATCCTTGCTCTACCTCAGCTTTCTGAAGCTGAGGTAGAGCAAGGACTTTTCCCTAGCTCCAACTGAACTGTAGGAGCCCACCTTGGAGGCTTGCAGTGGCTTCTGGTCAACAGTAACTTGAGGTGAAGCATATATGTTTATATACTTGAGCCTAAAGATGTATTTAAGGTTAAAACTTAACCCAGTATCAGACCTCCGTGCCCTTAGTAGCTTTTTAAAATAGTATAATGGCAATTTAGGAATGTTTTAAAATATTTTTTATATTTTATTATACCACCATGAGATATACAATTAAAAGAAGTTCATGTTTGGGTTTTGGTCTTACAGTGTTCCAGCGCCCATTCCTCCACCAGTGCCCATTTCCCACCACCCTGTCCCTAATTCCCTCACCCCTTCCCTAGCCTGCCTCTATGGCAGGTTCTTTACTCTCTCTCTCTCACCCTTCTCTTACACACTGTGGATTACAATACATACATTTAGAGGCTATCATGTGTATCTTTTTGCCTGTATTCAATGCTCAGTTATAGGCAGGTATTATCACTTTTGACAATTATTGGCACACTGTCCCTTCTCTGTCTTACCTAACCTCTGACTCCCACACATTTGTGGTAGATTCCACCTTTGACAAGACCTCCTGATCCATGTTTTGCCTGACCTTAGATATATACAAATAAATATATATACAATATATATATACAAAATGCAAATAAATGCAGTCATATATGTCTTTTTCCTTCTGGCTAATTTTGCTCAACATGATCCTCTCCATGTCGATCCATTTATAGGCAAATTTCATAACTTCATTTTTCCTAACATCTGCATAGTATTCCATTGTATAGATGTACCAAAGTTTCTTTATCCAGTCATCAGTTCCTGGGCATGCTGGTTGTTTCCAGATTCAAGTTATTATGAATAGTGCTGCTATGAAAATAAAAGTGCAGATGGTGTTTCTGTTGTGTGTTTTGGGCTTCCCAGGGTATATTCCCAGGAGTGGTTATTGCTGGGTCAAATGGGAGCTCAATTTCTAGCCTTGGGAGGAATGTCCATATTATTTTCCGAAAAGGCTATAGCAGTTGACATTCCCACCAACAATGGATGAGAGTCCCCTTTCCCCCCCGCATCCACTCCAGCATTTGTTGTCCTTGCTCTTTTGGATATATGCCAGTTTCTGTGCTGTGAAATGATAACTCATTGTTGTTTTGATTCACATCTCTATGATGATTAGTGATGATAAGCATTTTTTCATATGCCTTTTGGCCATTCTAATTACTTCCTTGTCGAAGTTTCTGCTCATTTCTTCTCCCCATTTTTGATAACTGTTTTCTTCTTGTAAAGTTCTACCAGTGCCTGATATATCCTGGATATTAGCCCCTTATCAGATGGGTATTGGGTGAATACTCTTTCCCATTCTGTGAACTGTCTTTTGTATCTTGGTCACTGTTTCTTTTGAGGTGAAGCTTTTTAGTGTCATGTAGTCGCATATGTTTACCTTTGCTTCTAGTTGCTTTGTTAGTGGTGTTTCACCTTTGAAGATGCCTTTTAGCTTCAATGTCATGGAGGGTTTTTCCTATATTTTCTCTGATGTATTTTATGGATTCAGGTCTGATATTGAGATCTTTTAATCCATTTTGATCTGATTTTTGTGCATGGTGTTAGACAGAGGTCCAAATTCATTTTTTTACATGTAGCTGCCCAGTTTCCCCAGCACCACTTGTTGAAGTGTCTTTCCTTGCTCCATTTCATACTTTTTGCACCTTTATTAAAGGTTAAATGATCATGTGTTTGAGGATGGGTGTCAGGATGCTCAACTCTGTTCCATAGGTATACAGATCTATTTTTATTCCAATACCATGCTGTTTTAATTACTACTGCCTTGTAGTACTGTAGCTGTTATTAAACCTGTATTTCTCAGTTTTCAGGAATATTTCAGGATGAGTATGGACAGACCATCGTTAGTCAAGTAAGGTAAGCTTGCTCTCTGGCTGGTGTACACACAGGGGCTGGGCTATTCACATCTTCCCTAAATGCTCTGACAGCATCAGGGCTTCCTTGGCCTATTCCAAGTCAGGTCGTGATGGTCAGTGTCACCCCAGCAAATAGCCCTACCTGTGAGGTCACTCTGGCCTAAATTTGAAGATTGTAGCCTGGAAAAGAGGTCACATGCACACACAGTGCAGGGTGTCACACTGGGGTACTTTGGTTGGACCTGAAACAATGAGTCACCCCTTACTGACTCCGCAATGCCTTCTTAGGGGTCAGGAGGAGAATGAAAGGCCATCTCTTCTCTAATATTGGGGTGGGGTTGTGAGGAAGCAAACACCCCAATTGCACACCTGACTATTGCAGAGCCAACTGTGAGCTCCACATCTAGTGTAGACAAGCATGTGTGAAACAAGCAGTCAGCAAGGGCTAGCATGGGGCGAGTGAGTATAAAGACCCAAAGAAGCAAAGGATTCTCAGGAAGTTAGTGAGTCCATCTTGGCCTCTCTGATGCATGTGGATGCCCAACACAGTATGCCAGGGAGAGAAAGTATTAAGGTAAATGAGATTGTACAGAAAAAGAAGCTCTTCTGTGTGTGTGTATGTTTGTGTGTGTGTGTGTGTTTGTCATTTTGCTTCAATACCTCACATTGCAGGAAGATCAGGGTACGTTGGTCCCTCCCACTGGCTGTCCAGGTATCAAAGGACTCCTGCATGGAAGCAGGTGCTTCAGCATACTGAACCATATTTCTGTCCTGTACTAATATTTCAGTGTTAATGATCAATTAATTAACTAACTAATTAGTTAATTAATTAGAATTGCCATGATATACACAGTTACAAAGGTCATGATTGGGTTTCCATTCATACAGTGTTATAACACTCATCCCTTCAACCAACAATGACCCCAGTTTCCCAACAGCTACCCCCCCCAGCCTGCCCCTATGACAGATACTTCCCCCCCCATCCCTCCCTCTTTTCTTCCCTCCCTTTCCCTACCCTCCTTTTTGGTCATTGTGGTTTGCAATACAGATACTGAAATTGTATCATGTATGTCCCTTTACCACCTTGGAGATCAGTTCAATGCATTTATTTTATAAGCTTTGTCAAAGTCTTTGTAGAATAAGATGAATCAAATATCACTTGTATCACTTATCTTCCCGTTGATTATCAATTTTCTCAAGCGGGCACCAGTAACATCTCAATATGTCCTGTCACATGCTAGTGTAGCCCAAAGGGCATTGCCTCCTCCAGGAGCATAAGGAGCCTCAAACCATTCCATCAGGTTATGGGAATGAGAATCAAATATATGTATGTTTATATATGTACACACATATGTATGTGTACATATACATTCAGAGAAGTCTTCCAAATACTGATGAGTTTTGAGTGCGGCAGTGAATGAATGAGAGGTGCCTGTGATTGTTAGCTACGAGAACAGCATGTGATTGTTAGGTAGTGTTTACCTGGCAAAGAACTGGCAGAGATACTGGAACCCAAATCTCAGGGCCAGAAGTCCTAAATAAACAGTAGACAATGACTTGGGGGACTGCATTGTGTCCTGGGTATGAGATTTGGATTCATGGACAAGCACCGAATCATGGCCACGATTATATAATACTCCAACCCAAACAGTGAGCTCTGGTGGCATCAGCCACATCTGTGCTTATATCCTGGACATGGGACTCTCTAGGGAGATGGGGCAGAATTTTGCCTTCTCTGAATCTTCACTTTTGGCCATTTTGTGTGACTAGCTGAGGCCCGGTTTTAAAGCTTTGAAGCTGTCTGCTGACTTCCTGGACCTCCTAGCAATGCTCCAGATACATTTTTTTGTTTTATTTTAGTCACTGTGATTTACAGTTTTACAATATTCTCAATGATGGGGTTTCATTAATACAGCATGCAGCACAACCCCCTTACCCCACCAGAGTGTCTGTTTCCCTCCACCATTGTCTGAGTTCCCCTCACTCTTCTGCCCACATAAACGTCATTACCACCCAACCCAGCCCTCCCACGGCTCACTGCCATGGAAATCCCAGCTCTGTGACCAGTTCTTAGACTCTGCTGCCTTTTGCTTTCCTCATTCCCCTACTACAATCTTTATTTTTTACACAGAGAGCTCACTCTGCATCTATCTCTCTTATTCTGGTTTACTTCAGTTAGCATGATACCTACAAGTTCCATCCATGTAAATAATCCAGATTCTGTATCAATGATTGCTGCTGCTCTCTATCTCCCTCTCTCCCTCTATCTCCCGACACACACACACACACACACACACACACACAGGTACATACTTCTCTAAGTCTCTCAAAGCGCAAGATTACTAAGATCAGCAGGATCCTACTCTTGTTTTTCTATAGAAAATTATACCTTACTATTGCAAAGGCTATGTGTTCTACTTTATTGTTTCTTTGTTTTGGAGTAACACCTGAAGTTCTCGTGGCCTACTCCTGGCTCTGAACTCAAGGTTCACTCCTGGCAGTGCTCAGGGAATATATGTGATACCTGGGATCAAACCTAGGATTGACTGCACGCAAAGGCAAACACCCTTCCTATGTACTATTCCTTCAAAACTGCATGCCATACCTTTAAACATTTTCAAGTTTCTAAATTATAAAAAATGACTGTTCACAATTTTTGTAAGTACAGGACATTGTTCCAGCCATCTCACTGTCTCACTGTCTCTCCCGTTCATCTTCGATTTGCTCAAACGGGCACCAGCAACATCTCCATATGACCTGTCTCATGCAAGTAGAGCCCAAGGGAACCTGCTTGCTTCAGGAACATAAAGAGCCTCAAACCATTCCATCAGGTCATGGGAATGAGGTCTATAATTGTTACTGGTATCTGGCATATCAAATACGACACTTGCCAGGCTCTGCAATGCGGATAGCATACTCTTGTAGTCATCTCAAAATCCAGCATTTATTGATGAACCGTGCAGCCGCAGCAGCTGCGCAAGCCCGGCTGTGATAGGCTGGTCTAGCTGGGTGGAGTTCTGAGGAGGAGGAAGTCCAGATGTGGGAAATGGAGGTTCTCGTGGAATGGGGGTCATCTGGCTTGTTGTGAGTCTCTGCTGGGGTGGCGGGCAGGGCTAGAACCTGCCATCCCTCCTGGACACTTCATGAGCGGCTGGGCACAGGGAGAGCTAGTAGCAGCTCTGCCCATGTCTGTCTCTGGATCAGCATAACTGGGCCGGATTCAAAAAGACTGCAGCAGGGTGGATCTCCATGAGCCGGGCTGTGATAGGCTGGTCTTCTGTTCCCGCCATAAGTGGTCTTAAATATCCAATAATGACACCTAATGTGATTAAAGCAGACATCTTTAGCCTTATTATGTGCATCTCACCATTACTCCATAAGTTCGCCCCAACATGAAAATAGGACAGTCAGTCAGGACTAGGAGCTGGGAGATTCAGGAATCTGAAAAACCTGTTTGTTGATCGTGGCATTTCCAGTTTGAGATGATGCCTTTGTTTTGTTTTTAGCCCATCCTCTTCAGTAAGACATGGCCAGCGTGCTGCAGAGAATATGAATATAATAGTGGTGAATATCTTGGACAAAAATACAAAACTTACTGAAGATCAAGTATGGAAAAATTGTGAGAAAGAAATTGTGAAATTTAAAGAGTTTTTTATCATATAATAGTAAGTAGTAATTACATTCCAAGACTGACTACTATTCTGTAAACTGTTCCATCCCAGGTGAACAAGGGAGATAAGGAATCAATAACCAACTACTCAGATGTCTTCAAATTTTCTTGCTCCTTCACTAGATTTTTCCTCTTTTCAATCATCCCCCTTGTCATCAGCTAACCTTTTTTTTCACTGTACAGGAAGGTAGTCTGAAAGATCACTTGTATCACTTGTCTTCATGTTGTTCATCGATTATCTCGAGCAGGCACCAGTAACATCTCCATACATCCTGTCACGTGCTAGTGTAGAACAAGGGCATCTGCTGGCTCCAGGAATACAAAGAGTCTCAAACCATTCATTCAGCTTCTGGGATTGATATCTATAATTGTTACTATAATTTCTTGGCATACCAAATACGACATGGATAGCAGGTTCTGCCATGTGGGTGGGTATACTCTCAGCAGTAGGCTCTCATCTTGTGCATTTACTGTTGATC